>NEWO01000163.1:1012532-1033557 GCA_003013225.1 Phalaenopsis aphrodite | reverse complement strand
TATATATATATATATATATATATATATATATATATATATATATATATATATATATATATATATATATATATATATATATATATATATTAACATCCCAATAAAATCCAGTTTTTAAAATTTTATGAACAGTTCTATCAATTCCAAAAATGACCCCCAAATTCAAAATCATGACTTTTTTGAATGATTTCTTCAATCTCTTCATAAGGCACACATCTTCGCATAACTAAATCTTTACAATTTTTTATATAAATATGGGTCATCCCAAAGGTAAAAATTTGCAACATAAATAATTTTTTTCTTGTGGTTTCGTCAATCCATTTGGTATAACACCACTAACAATGTAGTTCACAATATCAGCGTACCAAGATATTTCCCATTCTTTAGCAATATGAAGTTTTTCATCAAGAAAAGTTTCATTAATTTATTTTTCAAGATCAAATGTATCTTTCTATTCCAGCCTAGATAAATGATCAGCTATTTGATTATCAGATCCCTTCCTATTTACTACCACAAAATCAAACACTTGCCTCAGAAGTAGTCATCTAATTAATTTTAGTTCACATCCTTCTTTTGCATCAAATATTTTATAGCATAATAGTCTGTATGCACAACACGTTTAACTCCAATCAGATATGACCTAAACTTATCAAAAGCATAAAAATTTGCTAATAACTCTTTTTCAGTAATAGTATAATTAATTTGGGAATCATTTACAGTTTTGTTAGCATAATATATAGCTTTAAAATTTTTTTCATATCTCTACCCTAAAACGGCTCTAATTGCATAATCACTTGCATCACACATTAGCTCAAATAGTTTCTCCTAATCAGGTGAAACTATTAGAGGGTCAGTGATTATTTTTTTCCTTAATAATTCAAAGACATTAAGGCACTCTTGACTAAAATTAAATTTTGTACCTTTTTCCAAAAGTTGTCATAAAGACATTGTAATTTTTTAAAAAGCTTTTTATACCATTTGTAAAAACCAACATGTCCTAAAAAACGTCTAACCACTCTGACAGTAGTAGGTGGAGGTAGTTTAATTATAAATTGAAATTTTGTTGTATCTACTGTCATGCCATTTTCAGGAATTTTATGCCCAAGTACAATTCCTCCTGCAAACTTGAATTGAATTTTTTCCCAATTTAATACTAAATTTATCTTTTCACATCATTCTAGAACTTTCTTAAATGATTTAGACAAGATTCAAATGAAGTTCCAAAATAGAAAAATCATTCATAAAGAATTCTATCCCTTTTTCAATTAAATCACCAAAAATTGACATCATACATCTTTGAAATATTACAGGTGCATTCCATAAGCCAAAGAACATTCGCCGAGAAGCATAAGCACCATAAGGACTAGTAAATGTTGTCTTCTCTTGATCTTCAAAAGCAATAGGAATTTGATGATAACCGGTATATCCATCCAAAGCAATAATATTTGTGCCCATCTAGCTTATCCAACATTTGGTCAAATAGCTAAAGGAAAGTGATTTTTCCTGGTCGTTGAATTTAATTTTCTATAATCAATGCAGATTCACCAACTAGTGACTTGTCTTGTTGGCATTAAATCATTATTCTCATTTTTCACAACAGTCACGCCCTCTTTTTTAGGAATGCAATGAATTGTACTTACCCAAGCACTGTCTGAAATATGATATATTATTCCAACATTTAACCATTTTAAATTTTCTTTCTAACAAATTCTTTCATCAAAAGGATTAATCTCCTTTGAGGATCAACTTTTGGTTCGTGATAGTCTTTCAATAGAATTCTGTGCATACAAATTGAAGGTCTGATTCCTTTGATATCAGCTAATGTCCATCCAAAGACTTTTTTATATCTTCTTACAATTTACAACAACTTTTGTTCATGTGCATCAGTTAATTCTGAGGATACGATAATAGGTAATGTAGATAAATCTCCTAAAAAGGAATATTTTAAATATGTAGGAAGTATTTTCATTTCTAATTCAAGAGGTTTAACACTTGAAGAAATCTGATTTCTATCATCCGTAGTATCTAGCAGTTCAAATTGTTCCTGAATATAATCCAATTCTTCATTACTCACTTCTATAGATTTATCTTGAATTATATCCTCATTTTCATACTCTAAATGTTCTTATTCAGTTTCCTTTTCTAATGCAAATGTGAATATTCATTGCTTAAATAATCATTAATATCCATTCTGAAGCATTCATCATCTCTTCCTTTTACTAGGTATCTCATTGATTTTGAGATATTAAATGTAACTTCCCGATCACTGACTCTCATTGTTAACTCTCATTTCTGCACATCTATCAAAGCTCTTCCAGTGGCAAGAAATGATCTCCTTAAAATTAAATGAATTTCTATATCTTCCTCCATATCTAACATAATAAAATCCACAGGAAAGATAAATTTATCAACTATCACTAAAACATCTTCTATAACTCTTTTAAGATAGGTAATTTAACGATCAACTAACTGAAGAGTTACCATAATATGTGAAATTTCTCCTAAACCCAACCTTCTAAAAATCAATAGAGGCATAAGATGAATACTAGCCCTCAAATCACATAAAGCTTTTCCCCAAAATCTTTCTCTAATAACACAAAAAAAATAGTAAATCTACCATGATCTTTAAGTTTTTCAGGAAGATTTTTCTGAATTATGGCACTATACTTCTCACTAAGTGTAACAGTCTCATTATCTGTAAACTTCTTTTTTTATTAAGTATATCCTTCATAAACATCACATAGCTTGGCATTTGTTCCAGGGCATCAACAAATGGGGTGTTTATAGTTAATTTCCTCAATATTTCTAAGAATTTTGTAAATTGGTTATCTCTGTTATATTATTTTAATCTTTGAGGAAATGGAGGTGGTGTTCTTTATACTGTAATTTTCATTGTTTTAATAGGATATTCTGAATAAAGATGAAAATCTTCGCTGAACTTTTCATTTTCCACCCCTTATTTCTCAACTCTAATCTCTTTTTGAAGTTCTGTTTCTAATTCTTTTTCACTTCTCAATTGAAAAGCCTTAAATTGCAATTTATTCTACTCTTTATGATTAACTTCAACATTACTAGATAAAGTTCCTGGAGGTCTATTACTAAGTGTAGTAGCAATACATTCCAACTGATTTTCCATGTTTCTAATTGTGACTCCTTGACTTTGTAATTATGCTCCCATTTACAATATTAATTCTTCCATCGATAATTTCTTCTCCTGACTTTGTGAATTACTATTAAAACCTGGAGGATAATAAGGTTTATGATTAGAATTTTCATGGTTGTTAGAATTTCCTAATGGGTTCACAGAATTCTTCCCCCATTTCTAATTTACAACATTAGAATTATTATTATTCCAATAGAAATTAAGGTGTTTTTTCCAACCAGGATTAAAATAATTTGCATAAGGAATATTAGTTCGGTTATTTATTGAGTTTAAAGTTTCAAATGATGATTGAGAATCTATCATTTGTCCCAATGAAGTTTCCTCAAGCATAGGAGTTGTATGAGAATAATTCATCTCATATTGATCTATCTTCTTTGATATTGTAACAATTTGAGAAGCCAAAATAGATATTGCATCCGAATCATGAATATTAGATCTATTTTTGGAGTTACCCTTTCTGAGGGCCATTGAAAATTATTACTAGTCATCTCTTCAGTTGAAGAATATGCTTCATCGAATGCTTTTGACATTAATGATCCATTAGCAGTAGCATCAATTATAGATCTAAGAGATCCAACCAATCCATTATAAAAAGTTTGAATTATTGACCAATTTGGAAACACATGGTGCAGACACTTCTTGAAGAGATTTTAAATTGTTCACAAGCCTCATAAATTGATTCTCCCTCAAATTGATAAAAAGATGTAATATCATTTCTAAGCTTAGCAGTTTTTGATGATGGGAAACATTTAGATAAACTTTTGTTATAATTCTCCCCAAGTTCTGATAGATCCAAATGTTAAAGAGCTTAACCACATTTTAGCTTTATCCCTTAATGAAAAAGGAAAAAGTCTAATTCTAATGACATCATTAGACTCACCATCATATTTAAATGTGATACACAATTCTAGAAAACTAGCAAGATTTAAGTTAGGATCTTCAGTTAGTGTTCCCCTAAACTGGTTATTATGTACCATTTGGATAATAATTAGTTTAAGCTCAAATGAATTAGCAGTTACAGTGAAGTTTTGTATACTCAAACGAATTTCATCTGTTGTAGGATTAACATAATTTCTTAAAGGTCTCTAACGACGATCATTTTCAATTTATGGATTATTTAAGTTTGTAACCATTTTTTTCAAATTTTCCAATTCTTTTTTTTGAATTTTTTTAATAGTTCTTTCTAACTAAGAATCGTAAGGTACTAAACCTTCAGATCTTAAACTATGCAAACACAAACACAATAAGTAATTATAATAAGCAAACACACTAAAACATATAAAAATATTTATTAAACTACTATTTTTCTTAATATAATTTTTTTAGTTTAAATAAAGTCTTCTAAATTATAAAGTAATTTAATGTTATCTCCCTGGTAACGACGCTAAAAACTTGATGGTAGATTTTATGTATGCGTTGTAAATATCTTTCAATACTACAACACACACATGACAACACAAGTAGTAAATTTACAGATCAATCACAATAAAAACCACTTCAGTATAAATAGTTTTATATTTTAAAATCTTTAAGTTGCCAATTCTAGTAATCACCCATGTATACGTATCACTCATGTAATAAAGGGCTATCATTGGGTCCTAAGTATCAATCGCACAGAGAGGTGGAATTTTTATGGTTAAAGTGTAAAACACATTATTCAAACTATAAAAAATTATGTATGAAAAAAAATCTAAAGTAAATTTAATGTATGCAAAATGAAATGCAGCTAAAAGAACTAAGTTAACTAAGCTAAATTCTAAACTTTAAAGTTAAATTTACTAAGACTAAACAAAGTTTTGTAACGAAGAGTTCAAATTTATGAAAGCTTCATTCCCCTTTACAATGAGTTTATGGTTAATGAAGTAATTAAGATCATTTAAAATTAAATAAAATTACATTGTGACAAATAGGAGCAATATTATTCTTTATCATATGTTGAGTGCAAAAAGAACATTGGCTAATCTTGAGTTTCGTCCCTAGATCCATGGTTAGGCTGAGAGGATACTAGCTTCCACTCTGAAGCTTCCACTTTCCCTTCCCCTAAGGGCTAACAATCTCGCTTTAGTTTCTAAGCAACTCAACCAAATTGGGGATTTTAGTCTGTCACCCTAAAATCTCCAATTCTACGCCAATCAAAATATATTTTCCTATTTATTTACACTCAACCAAATGAAATACATTGTCAGCAATGAAATTGATAGTGACTCTCACGTTGTTATAGAAAGCATAGCTCTACCAGATCTTATGTTTCTCAATAAATTTTAAAGTTTCAATTAATAAGATCAAAAAGTAAATAAAAATCAGAGTTTGAATCATCACAATTTATTGTCATTTAAAACCTTGCACAACAATATTAATTCTTCACAAAATCACATCTCATTGTAAAGAGAAGGACAAAGAAGACTACTCAGAATTCATGAGGAAGATACGACAAAACATAGATTTTATATATAAAAATAAGTTTACAAAATAAATAAAAGAAAGAACACAACTTATCTCACACTCCTCCTCAAGCAAATCCCTTGAGGTTCCCTTTAAGCACTTTCTCTCTTTACGACTGATCCTAAGTGTTTATATGCAACAGTATAATAATGTCTTTGATAATATTTTTCACTTATGTTTCCTTACTTTACAACAGAACCAAAAACTTGATCTTGGAGAAAATAAAAATTTAACTTTTTAATTTATATATATATATTGGGATACAACGCAAGTAAACATATCGTTATCAAGTAATATAAGACTTTTTGATGAAGAACTAAATATCGAACCCATAGGAAAAATTAGCAATATACATAATTGATCAACAAACTTTCTATTTTAAAAAGACAATCACTTAAACTATAGATAATTTTATGGTAAATAAAATTTAAATCTTTTTGGTATTTTTGGTATTTTGACAAAACAGTAACAACTTCTAAAGATAACTTGAGTTTATGTAGAAGAAAAATACTGAATATGAAAATATCTTTTTCCTTCTCATGAATCAGTAATAAGTATAGGAGTTCTGTTGTGGAAGTATGCAAATTGTGTTGTGCCAAATATGAGCAATAATATTCTTTACTCTTACTAGAGATGTTATAAAGATCATTGGCTAATTTAAAGTTTGAATAATTCTGAAGACCGGCTAGGCAGTGAAGATACTAACTATCACTCTAGAGTTCCCTCGATTCCCTCCACCTAGGGGCTAATATCTCGTATCAGAACCTAAAACAATAAACCAAGTTGGGGGCTTTAACCTGTCACTTTAAAGTCCTCTAACTCTACACCCTTCAAAGATTATTTTCTAATTTATTTACACTAAAATCATATGAATTACATTCTCATTCATACAACCTCATGTAATTCTTTTCAATTATTGATTGAGACAATACCAACTCGTTTCTTACATGTTCTCACAACAAATTTTAAAGGCCAAATCAAGAAGTAAATGAAGTGCATGAAATTAAACTTCACAATTTCTTCCAACTTTAAAGACTAATACTCTTCACAACTTCCATCCAGCACTTGAATTACTTATCATTTTAAGGAGAAAGATAAAGAAAACTACTCAAAATTCATGAAGAAAACAAAACTACACTTTAGTTTAAAAGTAGAAATCATTGTCAAACCAACAAGAAGTTTTGATTAAAATAAAAAGTAGTTTAAAAACAAAAGATAAAAACTTATCTCAAATCCTCCACCAAACTTTAGATGTTTCTTTGAATCTCTTCTCCTTCACAACACTTTTACTATCAAAATAAACTAAAAATAAAAAGGATAAAGTAAATTTGTGGTGTCTGAAAATCTCTCCAAAACTATCTCTAGAACTTCTCAAAACTCCCCCTTTCTAAACACTTTCAGGACCCTTTTAAACGTCTCAACTTCCTTTTTTTATAAATTTCCAAGAAGTGCCTTGGTAAGTTTTTAAAATGTGTCTAAATTTGATGAATTCTCCAAAGGATGTCTCCTTCACAAGTCTTCTAACCATATTTTCGTTTCTAGTGGTCATAACCACCCACTTTAGCCAATATATGCCTCAAATGTCCCTTCAAAATTCGGCAAAATGAAGTAAACCGTCACATAACTGCCTCTGTTGCTTAAGCGCGGGGCCTCTGGCGCTTAGGCGTGGACTTCTCTATTTCACCGGTGCTAAAGCGTCGGATCTGACGCTTAGGCGTCAAAGCACTTTAGTACCATTTTCATATTTTTACTCTAAAATTGATCCTTTTTCACTCTTTTTAGCATTTTTCACCTTTTTACTTGTACCTGAAAGAAAAACACACAAATATCTTCCATTAAAGCGTAATATCTCAAAAATAGGATCTTATTTTTCCATTTCCTTTTTTATTAAAGAAAGTATATATATTTAAATTTTTTGAGATACATCCATCTAAATGGAACATAATATTTAGACCAACTGTTACTTTTGATTATGAGATTGACAATGAGGTAGTTGCTTCATTTACATAACTCACCCTTTTTTTCTTTAATGTCAAACATAATTTAACTTAAGCAAAACAAAACTTAAAAAAACTTCTATGATTATAATTTGCTTTTGGAGTGTCATACGTAGTTTGTATCTCGATAACGTTTAATTAGGGTTTCTTGCCGTCTTTTTTTTTTTGCCACTGAGAGTTTGTAATAGCCACTGCAGTTTTTTGAACATCAAATTATTCTTCAACAGCTTTACAACAGTTTTTTAATAAATTGCAGCTGTCCCACACAGACCTTAAGTGGCTTTTATAGTTATTTTTGAATTTCTTGAATATGATACTTGCTTTAGCATGGCTATCCGGCTGAGCGAATGAGAGAGTTGGTGGCCGACCGAAATAAGGTCGCCGAGAGAGAGAGAGAGAGCTTGTTTGGTCCACTGAAGTGAGGTGACCAACTACTGAATTGCCTCGAAATCTGTGCAGACCATTTTCGGGTATACTACCTTAGGCCATAACCGACTCCTAAACACTTTGTTGCAAATTTAAGATTAGAGAGACGAAATTTGACTAGAGTAGGGAATTTAGATGGAGATGCTTCAGCTATAGCCACATCCGCATCGAGCATAGAAGGGACAACATTTGGCTGGAGCAGGGAGGTCAAAGAGAAGTTCTACATATTTAGATGATGTGTTTCTCGAGCATGATGAGTGGGAAATTCTCATGTGTGAAAGAGGGGAAGAGCTTGCTTCATGTAAGAGAGGAGACGAAAGGCTTTAATGGGTGTATTTGGAGAAATTTAGGTTCGAAAATTATAAATAATAATATTTGGCGGTGAAATATGTAAATAATTACATTTATTATGCTATCTATGTAAAATTCAGCATGATTTTTATCAATTTCCAATGATTCGATTATTTTATGCATAAATGGATCGGTTGGAAAGTTCAAAAATTAATTGGGTTCTAGTATTTTAAATTGCAATATGTATGTAATCATGCCAGAATAAGATTCCCTCTCTGCACAAGCTCGAAACATATTCTCTCGTTCACCTCCCAACCTACTCATGGCCGACCCAAATCACTCTACTGGTCACCGCGTAGGTCTTTCCCTCCGCCTCCTGTTCTTAATCCTGATCCCACTTCTCATAGCCTTTTTTCTCGCCACCCAACTTGGCGACTTAGATCCGGCGCCTTTTCCCCGAGACTTCGACTCAGCGGAGATCTCAGGAGTGGCAAAGGAGCACCGGGTGGTGCTCGGCAAGCAGACCGAGCGAGTAGGCGATGGGCTACTGCCGGGACCCGAGGATTTGGCTTATGATGAGAAGGAGGGGTTTATATACACCGGTTGCAACGACGGATGGATTAGGAGGTTCCTGCCGCCGGCAAAGGCCTTTGAAGACTGGGCGTATGTCGGCGGCCGACCGCTTGGTGTTGCTGTCTCGCCTGATGGGACTATTGTTGTCGCCGAGGCTTACAAGGTCAGTTGCGCTCTCAGTTTGACCACTTCAATTATTATTTTTTTTAAATCTGCTGCCCTTACGCGTGCCACGGCCAAACCACTTGTACGTTTGCTAAAATAAAAAAATAAAAAAAAACAAGAGTTGAGAATTTTATTGTGCATTGAAAGAAAAAAAAAAACTATTTTTCTAAATAACATAATTTCAAGGGATATACATGTAATTGCCTGCTATCTATGTACACCAAGAATGTGTCTACACGAATTTCGAGAAAAAAATAACTGGAGACATAAAAAACTAGATTATTCGTGCAAATGATCGATTCGTCTCATAGGCCCACCAAATGAAGAGATTGAATATCCAACAAGCACCGCACGAGCACCGACTACCCAGTTACTATCATCTTGAAAATTAGCCGCCGCCCGAAGAAGAGATGCTTCATTATAGTCACATAAACCGAAGTTAGGCTGCTTGTCGGATTACGGTGATTTATTCTATGCCCGATGAAATAATCCTATCCTAAGAAGACACTATCAATGAGGACGACTGAATGATGTTAGTTCAGCAGAACAAATCGCGACCAACCAAATGAACTCCAAGTAACGAATGTGAAGCAGCGTTCAAGGCAGTTACAAAGGCATTGTTGCACTTCCATCGGTTATGTGATCGGTATAAATAAAATAAAGTTACAAATGTGTAAATGTAACGACTCGTTAATTTAGCAACATTCCATTCTTTAGTAGTGATAACCATGTAACTTACAAATTCTACCTATGAATTATAAATAGGAGGATCAATTTCAAGAAAAAGGACTTTTGAGAGGGAACCAAATTTTCATTAAAAATATAAAGTGTTTAAATCTTTCTTCTGTCATCTTTCATCCCATTGATGCTCTATTTCTTATGCACGATTCACATGACAATTTATGATTAAGCATTCTAAAAAATGTGGTGGGCATGAAATCATGCAGTCTGCAAGACGAGGAACACGTCAGTGTAAAACAATACATCAAGGAGAAGCCTCCAACGTCGTTTCTGTTCGAGAATTTATATAGCAACAAGTCCGAACACTCAATGACGTGATGACTGGTCAAATCGTGGAGTTGTCCTGAGTAGTGTTGGAGGGAAGGGCACAACCTATCTCGTAGCTTGATTCGCCAACTCCCGAGCTTCAAGCCCAAGAGGCGACCCAAGTCGTCGAGCGAGTGGAAGAGTCTGAATATCAGGACAATGCCAGATCAACGCAAAGGGGAGAACCACAACCATAAGCAATGAAAATCTATCGCCAGATAAAGAATGCGTTTGCTCAACATATTGTGGAAGCCAAACCACTGAAAAAGTCCAAGGTTTCTACCTTGGAACCATATAAAGGTCGAAGCGACTCTGTAGACTATATTGCGTCATTTGAGTCGGCAATCTGCATTCTTGAGATCTTCAATGCATTAAAATGCCGGTTGTTCTACACCACACTAAGAGATTCCTCTCTTAGATGGTCTAACGGACTTTCTTTAGGAATTATTAATTCCTTTGGAGATTTCAAGAAGTTGTTCTTGCTGCAGTTTGCTAGCGCCCAGTAGCCATGAAAGGATTCATGTTCATTGTGTATATAAAACAGTGCCAAACGAATGAGAGCTTGCGATCATATGTCACAAAGCTTCAGAAGGAGATGCTCGAGTTCCGAAACTTGGAACCAACAGTTGCCAAAGCAGCACTAGCACAAGGGCTAAAAATTCTACAGTTTTGATATTTCTTGTGTTTAAGGAAGCCTGAAACTTTGGCTGAACTCCTGAAGTTAGCTAATGACCATATTGTGGTCGAGGAGTATATGAATCATCCGATTTCTAAAGGCGAGAAATCGGATCGACAACCGAGCAAGAATGACTCAAAGGATGACAACTAGAGAGAGAAGACCTCATTTGAAACGTGAGAGAGGCCGTTCTGTCCAAGAGGTAAAGAAGACAAATAAGAAGTGCGCAGGTGTAGCTGATCGAACGATTGGTTTGCAGGAGACCAAAGGACATCTAGATTTAGACTACTTCGAGTTTCTATGACAGAACTCGTATAAGAGATAGAGGAAAAGGAGTATTTCTGAAAGGGGAGTTTAATGAAAACCAGAGCTTCCCTCCGTAATCCCAACAAATACTGTAAGTGTCACGGGATCTTCGGCATGACACCGAGGAGTGCAGGCTTCTTCGCAGCCTGGTGAAGGAGCTGATCCAGGCGGGAAGTTAAAGGATCTTGTAGCTTGGAGGCTCACACCTGGTGGAAGGGAAAAGCTCCAGTGAAGAGCGAGTTGAGTGGGACAACCCGGGCTAATGTCATTAACATAACAGGGATCGTAACAACAATACTGGGAGGCGATTCATATGCCAGGGTTGACCGGAAAAAAGTCGATCAGGGAAATACTATGCTATGATACCCGCTCAAAAGAGAAAATAACATCCTCAAATCATTTTCATCGATGCGGATTTTCTTCTGGCATGAAATCCTACAATAATGCCGTCGTTGTGACAGCTCTGATCAATCATTACCAGGTAGGCAGTATCCTTGTCGATACTGAAAGCTTATAGAACATTTTATTTTGAGTCGCATTTGAATAGATGAATCTAACAACCAATCGATTAACTACACCGGCCCGCCCACTGTATGATTTCTCTGGCAAACAAGAAGAGACACTTGGTGTAATGGCGCTCTCTGTTACTTGAGGAAGAGACAATCGATTTAACAAAATGGAGGATTTTCTAGTAGTCGACACACCACTAACCTACAATGCAATTTTCGGCCGCCCTCTTCTCAATAATTTCAGAGTCGTGGAATCAACTTATCACGTTACTGTGAAATTTCTCTAGGAGTCACCATACTTGGAGATCTGGAGCAGTCCCAAATGTGTTACATGCGAGCCAAAGGAAGCATGGAGCACGAAGCATTGACATAAAACACCAACAAGAATGAGACCTTCAAACTGATGAGACATTACCAAAATCCCAACGGGCCTGGTAAATATGTTCTAATCAGTGAGACTGCTGATGTAGGTCACAAAGGTACGTTGATCCAGATGCTCTAGGAACACCGCGATGTTTTCACATTATTCGGCGGCTGAAATGCCTGACATTCCCATTGATGTTGCTTGCCACAAACTCTTATGTCAGTTCGAATGCCAAGCTAGTGAAGTAGAAGCTCCGGCGGATAGCGACGACTTTAGCTGAACCAATTTGTGAAGAAGTGAAGAAACTTTTAGAGGCTGCATACATTTGAGAAGTTCAATATCCCTCTTGGTATCCAACGTAGACATGTTGTGAAAGTCCAACGACAAATGAGCAATGTGCATGAATTTCACAAATTTAAACATCGCTTGCCCAAAGCACGACTATCCATTACCTCAGATCAATGCTCTAGTCGGCTTTGCACTCAGATACTCAGTCATGAGTTTCCTCTACGCCTTCTCCGGATATCACCAAATCAGAATACACCCGACTGATGTGGAGCTTTTATTACTAGTGATGGATTGTATTATCTTACTGTAATACCCTTTGGGATGAAAATGCTGGCGCAACATATCAACGCCTAATAGATGTAATTTTTTTTAACAAAATTGAAGAAACATTGAGGTCTATGTGGATGATGAGTTAGTGAAAAGGAAGACGACCGAACAACATGTGTGATTTGAAGGAAACCTTTCGAACGCTTAGGAAGTTTATTATGAAATTGAATCCATAGAAATACATGTTTGGAGACTCCACGGGGAAATTCTTGGGATACCATTTAAAGTCCAAAGACATTAAGGCTAATCTCGAGAAAGTGAAGGCACTCCTCGACGTAACTTCTCCTCGAAATACCAAAAAAGTACAAAAGCTCACCTGGCTGATTGTAGCATTGAGTCGATTTATTTCCAAATCAGGAGACAAATGTGCCGCTTTCTTTAATGTACTAAGGAAAATGAAGAATGTTCAAGTAGACGAACGAATACATGCAAGCTTTCTGGAATTTGAAGCAGTCTTTAATCTCTCTGCCACTGCTGCAAAGTCTGAAGCCGGAGGAAGAACTCTCACTCTATCTGGGAGTCGGTCCAGAGGCTATTAGTTTGGTCCTCGTCTGAGAAGAGGGGGAAGCAAGTTCCAATTTATTATACAAGTCGAGTCTTTAGGGTAGCCTAAATAAGGTATCCTCTAATGAAAAAACTAAAGTTTGCTCTTATTATTTATGCTCACAGGTTTTGGCCTTATTTTCTGACCCATCCAATTAAGCTGATCATCGACCATTCGCTTAAGTCTATACTCACTCGGCCAGAACATTCAGGCCGATTATTAAAATGATCAGTGGAGCTCAGTGACTATGATCTTACTTACATCCCTCGAACAACAATTAAAGCTCAGGCTGTGGTAGATTTCTTGGTGCATTTTTCAGAATTGGGAGGATCAAGTGAAGAGTACGGAGCATAAATGCAAGCATGGATCCTATATGTCGATGAAGCTTCGGGCCAAACTAAGGCAGAAATTGGGCTGGCCTTACGCTGCCTGACTGGAGAGCATATTTATCATGCGGTAGTCCTTGACTTCATTGTCTGATTCACCATTAATTGTCAACCAGGTTAATGGAGAATTTGAAGCTCACCATGAAATGATGTTCGGATACTTGAATAAAGAAAAAGTTGAAATTTGAAAGTTCAGAAGTTTCCGTATTGAACATGTCAGACGAGAAGAGAATCAAGTGGCAGTTCTCTTAAAATACGCGCGTTGGTAATCGAGCACCCCAGAAACTTCTTCGATCGTCCATTGAAGAGTCAGAAGTAATCGAAATGGAAGTGAATCATGAAAAAAGCTGGGTTGACCCTTATATCCACTACTTCAAAATTGGCAAAATTCATGATTTAGTAATCGATCCGCAAAGATTCAAGTTCAAAGTCGCTCAATATCTTCTCATTGGACGAAGGTCAACCACGTCCTTGCTTTTATGATGCGTGGAAGACATCCTTTGGGAAGTACATTCAAACCATTGTGAAAGCCAATCAGAAGGAAAAACTTTGGCTCATCGAGTACAAAGACAAGGTTACTTTTGATCAACCCTCTTAAAGGACGTAGAACAGTTTTCCCGAAGATACGAACAATGTCAGAAATATGCTCCAGTGCAAAAATTACAACTAATTGTTATCCCTGACCCTTCGCCGTATGGTGAAAATCTCAATGATTGTCTAACAATAATTT
Source organism: Phalaenopsis aphrodite (assembly GCA_003013225.1). Taxonomy (NCBI): domain Eukaryota; kingdom Viridiplantae; phylum Streptophyta; class Magnoliopsida; order Asparagales; family Orchidaceae; genus Phalaenopsis; species Phalaenopsis aphrodite. Next base: position 1,019,326 of record NEWO01000163.1, on the reverse strand, counting down.
GAAAGTTGAAGAAATATAAAAATTCCTTATGCATTAACTGTTGGGAATCTAATATATGCTCAATTTTGTGCATATTTAAATATAGCATATATTATTAGATTGTTAGAGAGATAATTAAGGAATTATGTTATGAATTATTAGAAAAAAACTAAATGAGGTATAATATATTTACAAAAAACAAATGTTTATATACTTATGTATAGAAAATTAGATCAATTGGAAATCATTAGTGTTTTGATATAAATTTCATTGAATTTTAAGATTGTTGAAGATTTACATCAGGTTATTTCTACTTGTTTGGAGAAGCTATTTTTTGAGATAGCGCCAATCAGAATCTCATAGTTTTTTCTGTCATGGAATCTGAGTTTATAGCATATTATGATGCATCCAATTATTAAATATGGCTATAAAACTTTATTTCTAGGTTACGATTCTTAGAAGAAGTTGAAAGATCATTTGAGTTAATCTGTGAAATCTATGTATTAGTAATGTATTCTAAAAGCAATAGGAGTTTATAAAAGTCAAAGTATATAGATATAAGGTCATAATTTTTTAAAAAAAAGAGTTCATAGTGGACAATTATTTATAGAGCATATTCATATAAACGTCAAATTTATAAATTTTTTTATTGAAGATCTCATTATGGTTTTTGATGGGTATATTGCTCATATGAGTGTTGTATCATTTGATGATATGAGATTTTAGTAAGAGTTTGTCTTTATTTCTGCTTAAGTTATCATAACTTGATCTCAGTAAAGAATAACGATGGACCAATTGAAAATAAACATGTTTAGTTCATATTACAGGTAATTTTGTGCTTCATATCGATAGAGCTATGCCATTTTGTTATATTAATATATCTTATCATTGATGGATTTACTTAAATATGTTTAATATAAAAAATATTGTTTTCGTAATATTTATATAGCTAATAAAAAAGATTATGTAAATGTATATTTATTTTGAAATAGCAAAAATTTTGAGCTCATAAGGTTTTGTTCATTTTGTGAAGAGTATATGTGGCTAATAGAACTAAATATGAGCCCTCTCTCTCTCTCTCTCTCTCTCTCTCTCTCTCTCTCTCTCTATATATATATATATATATAAAATTAAATGTGTATTATATGTTTCTTTTTTTATTTTAATCAATATAAGCGATCTAATTAATCTTTATTGTGTATAGAGTTAAAATTTGCATGGTTTAATTCTGTGTAGAGACATGATTCATATTTCTAATTTTATAATGCGCTAAATTAGAAATATGTAAGACGCTTCCTTTCTGATAGGACATACTTTTTTTATGAGACAATATTTCAGAAAAGTTATTTTTTTGGATAAAACATACTTTTTCAAAAAAGTTGTATTCTTTCATAGTTATAAAATATGGTTATGGTCATCAATCTAAATGATAAAGAATTTATTCTTTCTTCCTGACTTTCCATCATCAATGTTTTCTTTAAGGGAAAATTATATTGGATTGAAAGATTAATAACCTGAAATCGTCTTCAATGGATCAAGGTTTGCTTTTACATTCATTCTCTTTTAGTGATTTCACATCTTAAGGTAATATGATTCTCTCTTCAAATTACGAATATCATCTTCATTTATACTTTTTTTTAGGTTGTTATACTATAATGAACAAATTTTAAAAGGGACATTCTTTCTATTTTTATCTAAAAAAAGAGCTCCTAGAAATCTAAATTTAAAACATTTCATGTTCACAGGGCATGTTTATTGGCAACCACTTAAATTATCATTTAATCAAAGAATTTCTAGCAAAATATCTAGTCTTTTAAAATTTGAATTATTATGATTTCCTTCTAAAATCACCAAAATTTTTGGCCATTTTGAGGATAATCCAAAGCCAACTAAATAAGTAGCTGGGCACAACTTCTTGGATCAAATTAGTGATATTTAATATAACCTGTCTTCAATTGATTTACATTATCTTTTATTGATCTAATAAAAAATTTTGTCAAGAATTTTTTATATAAATTATATAAAAAGACCTAAAATCATCTGATTTATTTTAAGATTAGTGCTACCGAAGCGTCTGTATTTCACTAATATAAAAATAAATTGCATAGTTTTTATACCCATACGCATACAACTTATATTGGGATGTTTTAACACGTTTTTTTGGAACTTAAAAAGCCATTAGCTCTTTTTCGCTTTGTTCTTTATATACTACATCTATGTAATTAGCGATAGTAAGGAGATTGAGTTTAGATAATTGGTTTTTATTGAAGAAAATGTTGTTTTAAATATTAGAATAGTTGTGGTAGTAGAGAAATGCTTTATTACCGTAGTATTATATGAAATTTTTGCGTGCTCACAAATAGTTAAATAGGCTATATATCACCGGAGACTATTTTTTATATATAATTTTACCTTCTCGTATGGTGGGGAAAGGCAAACTATTATAACGTTTAGCAACATAATGATGCTACGTCCATTAAACAAAAATTCTTTTTTTTCACTCTCTTATACGTGCTACTTTTAACTTATACGTGCTACTTTTAACTTATAAAATTAAATGTGTATTATCCACATAAAACACCTTGTCTCATACGTGCTACTTTTAACTTATTTATATGCACGCAATATCTTTGTTCAATAGATGAGCATTCTTTTTTAATTACTGCAAATGTCTCAAGAAACAATCATTAATAAAACTAAACTCAGTTTTACAAGATAAACTCAATATTTGATAGACAAAACTAACTATATATAAGGAACTTATCTAATTTACAAATTTCTTTCTATGTTAAATGACAGGGACTTTTGAAAGTAAATAATGATGGGAAAGTAAACATGCTAACACAAGAGGCTGAGGAGCAAAAATTTAAATTGACAGATGGCATTGATATTTCGTCTGACAGCTTGATTTACTTTACTGATGCATCTCATAAGTATAACTTAGATGAGTATGCTTTGGACTTTCTTGAAGGAAGGCCTCATGGACGGTTGATGAGTTATGATCCATTAAATAATCAAACAACGGTGCTTGCACGTGATTTATATTTTCCTAATGGCGTTGTTGTTTCTCCTAATCAAGATTCTCTCATCTTTTGTGAAACCCTTATGTAAGTAGTCATTTACATTATCCACGTTTTTTTGTAAGAAAGTATATGTTAATTTTTTGGATTATTTTTATTTAATAGAATCTTATTTTTAGTTTGGGTTAGTCACTTTATAGTCTTTCTAGTTAAGTTTAATTCTATTTTCATTACAACAAATTTTTTTAATAGTGTACTAAAAATTGTAAGAGTTGCAATTTTCCATAACTTAAATGACATAACAGAATATCTGAACTAAATTCCATTTGAATGAATTGCATAATGATAACTTATCATGCAAGACATATTAGAGGAAATTCTTAATTAAATATTTTGTAGATTTATACTTTTCCTAATCTAGCTTCATTCATTGGTTATAGCATTTAATTTGGTGCTTACACACATTTCTAATTATTTGTCAATATTTGTAATCATATATTCAACTATCCATTGTGAATTGATGTGAGGATAATTATTTTCATCTCTACAAATTTTTTTTATGGAAACAAAGATAATAACAAGATCATTCTAAGCATCACCCCCTCTTTCCTTTTAATAGTCTGCTACTACTCTATATATCTCTCTCTTCTTACCCCCCCCCCGCCCCCCCCCTACACACACACACATCAAAATTGAACTTCCTACACTACAGAAAATTTATCGATTTTCAGCTGACTAATTCTCCCAAAAACATTTATAGTAAAATCAGTATCCAGTGCATTTACAATGTGTTTTGAGCGGTCAGAATAACCCATGTTGGAAATGCATTCCGATGAAAAATTTTTTTTCATAAACCAATTTTGACAAAAATTTGGTTGAATATTACCTGCCACTTCTAAAAGGTTTTCTTGAAGTGCTAGCCAACTCTTGGCAAATTCTCCTCCACATCTTCTAATTTAAACACTAAAACCATCTATAACACACTTGAAATAAAACCGTGCCCTTATCCCCTCAACACCAACTCAAGTATCCTGCCCGCACTCTCCAACTACTTGTCATAGTGCTTCCAATTTTATGCTATTCTCATGGAATTTAATCGCCTTGCCTTAATTAAAGACTCTCATCCAAGCCCACCAAAAATGTTTCACACGAGCAACAATAGATCCAATTCAAATTATCATATACAGATTCATGAAGTATGCCAACACATTTTGAGTGCCACAACAAAGTTAATTTCTCTAAATATTATTTTTCATTGCCAACTACATGATGAGATGCATAACGCTTATGTCAAGTTGTCATGCGGCTAAATCGCCTAACTCAAAGACGATCTCTACCTTCTCACCAAAGGAATTGAAGACAACATCACGTACATATAACAAATCAAATTATCGCCAACTAGTTAGCCATACTAGGCCAATTGGTTGTTAAAGATGACCATGTTCTCAAAATTCTCAGGAGCCTAAATAATAAGTACAAAGATCTTTGTTTTGCAAGTTTTGAGCATCATATCAGTTGCACGTCAATTTGTGATTTGAACCAAGTTTGATTGTAATCGCAGTCCATCATTTCTCAAATACTAATCACTTCAGAGCAAATCCACAATCCCTCCTTCCACATTCAAAGTTTGCTTCTTTTCTTTCGAAGAAGTTGAGCCCAAAGGGTTGTTGAACTCATTTTTAGTGAGGTCTAGTCTTTCTCTTAGGATTTAGGATCTAGCCTTAGGGATCTCTCTTTGACTATCTTAGAACCTTAGAAATGGGACCTGCCTCCTTTTAGAAATTGAACCTACTTCTGTCTTCTTTTGGAGTTTCGCGTGTGTGGTATCGACTTCTAGCGCTTAGAAGGGTAAAACTAACACGAGGAAACCCAAAAGGGATTCTTATAGGATCTTTTAAGCCTTAGGGTGGCCTTCTGTACAATTCGTACTCCCGCACGCACAAACTTCGCAATTCGGAGAATCGACGCGTCCGATCGCCACAATTCACATCGCTTGCACTGTTACCTATCGAAGGCTCGAATAAAACTTTTGAAACGATCGATCTCGGGTCGAAATTTTGTGAAATTTGAATTTTGACGCGTTTTTGACCCGATTGTCGACAACGTCGTCCGAGCAACCCCGGATGACAAAAAGGACTGCGCCGGCACGTCCGGTATCTCGGGAGGACACCCATTTTGTTACGACGCCGCGCGCGAATAAATCACATATAATTTAATATATCCATATATATATATATATATTTATATATATATGTATATATTAATTTATATAAAACCATTTTACCCCATTTCTCCTTAAACACTAAATCCCTCAACGCACACACCCGAGCTCTGTCTCCTTTCCCTCTCCCGTTCACGTACCTGACCCTTTCCCTTTGTCTGTCTCGAGTCATTCGAGCTCCTCCTCCACGCGAGAGAAAGTTGACTTCTCATTCGTCCTTGCCCGACACTTTCTGCCCGCAACCTTCCTTCCCGAAGCCGTGCCAGTCTCCCTGAGTTATGGTTTTCCTTTTCTTGGTAGTTTGACTCTAGGAAGCTTGCTCCCTGGTACACTTGAACGACAAAATCTTCTCTTCTTCCCGATGCTTCCCTCGCTGCCACTGGGCTTGCCGCTTGGTTCGAGATGTTTCGATGGCTTTGCCGTCTGTGAGCAGGGAGCACGTCCTTATCTTTTTTGGCCCGATTCGAGTGTCGTGGGTACGAGGGGTGACCTTCTGTCTTCCCTTCTCTTCTCTGCCTATAAACATAGTTTCTTTTGATTTTTTTGGGTTGTTGAGAAAAGTTTTTCTAAGAGGAGAGTAAAATTTTGACTGTAAGGAGATTGGAAAGGGAATTTCTGTGAGAGCATTTCCTTGAGGTGAATTCTTGCATTGCAGTGCTTTACATTGACATTCAAGAGGATGTTCAGAGGACTACTATCATATGGCCGTTTGATTTGACATTATAACTGGACATCCTAGAAAACTTAAACTCGTCATATCGGGGAGCTTGAAGCTAGCGCAGTGGGCAGCACGACCATCTTCAACAGCATAACATGTCTTTCCCAACGAAACTATTCCTTTTCCTAGAAATTAAATAACAATCCATAGGATTTCGAGGTTGTTTGCCTAGCGCAACATAAATCCTCCACCTTTTTCTGTAGGTATTCGTATAGCTCTGCTATACGATTTAAGCCCTAACTCGTTCTAGGTTCCGAGGTTGTCGTCCGATATGACGTAAACCCTCATATCTTTTAGGCAATTTGTGTGACCATGTCACGCAAATATAAGCCTAATTAAATAAAATTGGCAGAATGAAACATTTTAATAATTTCTTCTCAAAACTGGAGCCAAATCATAAGATAGACTGAGAAGTCACTGAGGTTCTCCTCAGGATCTGTGGTCTCCCCTAGTTTCTCTTCATCTGGATTCCTTAACAATGTTCCAGATTCGAGCATTTCCCCATTCACACCTCTTTGTCCGATTTCGTTGAAAAGTCCTATCCTTTTGACTTCTTTGAAGATGATATTCCCTGATTTTTATCAAGAGTTTTCTTAGGTAACTTCGGTCATTTAAGATGTAATTAACTATAGGGGCTTGCCCTTATAGGAAGCTTTTCCGAACCCAGCCTAAAATAAATCTTATTTAATTATTTGTATTAAATAAGGGAACTTGTCGACAAATAAAACGGTTTCGCTGACCAAGCGGATGTCATATATTTCTTAGTTTATTTGATCGAGCGCCTTATCCTCAAGTCTTGTGTTTATCCCTCGGGATAGATACAGGATTTGAGGTAGAGCGCTCTTTCATTTAAACT
>NEWO01000163.1:992015-1004149 GCA_003013225.1 Phalaenopsis aphrodite | reverse complement strand
TATATATATATATATATATATATATATATATATATATATATATATGTAAATTAAAAAGTAATTCCGAAGCGGGCGACGAGACTTCACTTCCAGCGACCGGCAGCTTCTTACGGGCAACCCCAAACAACTCTTTTTAGTGCTGACAAAGGTAATATGCACAATTTGAACATGTGATCTCACAGTGGAAAATTAAATCCTCAACCGCTATGTTGTGATAAGTATGAAAATTTGCTCCTCTTTCAACTCCAAATTAAAATTCACAGATTTTACTCTCATCCAATCACTTTTCCACCATCTTACTCAACCGTATCTTGTCATATGTCAATTATTTTACCAAGAAGTCCATTTGACATCTTGATGTCCTAATTTTACCTTCACACCCACCAACCCTTTATCTCACCAAATCTTCTAACTCATGTAGTCGCCCGATAATCAAACTGCTATGGCCACTCGTTACCCACTCTCAATGCTACCACTTCTCATCATGCCACATTTATGGTGTGTTTGGGGCAGCTGCAGTTTAATGAACAATCTGCTGATGAGTAGATTGTCCTGACAATCTGCTGATTTGCAGATTATCCAGATAAGCTAGTTGTCTGTTTGGGCGAACTGTTTGAGAACATCTGATTTACAGTTGTTTCTGAATAAAAGATCATTTTGCCCTCTGTTAAGTAATGTTGTGTGTTGCAGAGCTGTATTGGCAATATAATTACTACTACAGAAATAGAAAGCAATTCATAACAGTTTAAAAAAATAAGATACATTCCTCACTTAAGAGTGAGTATCAGGACTGATAAAATAAAGAGAAAAACAATTATAATTACAATTAAAATGATTAAAATGTTAATTTTAGCACCCTGACGACGTATGCCATGAGCTGCACTTTCCTTCTGGGAAACCATCCTGCCCTGATCACTGTCGGCAGTGTGATGTGTCAGAATGTCCACCTATCGGATTAAGCCACACCTCTCAGAGATGCTCCTGGGGCAACCATAGAACTGTCTCCCGTAGCCTGATGTCAGTTGAAGGAGGAAGCCGCGGAGCTGTAATTACTTCTATCGGTTTATCTATTGAGCTTTTCATGAAAGCATCTTTCTTTTACTCCTCTTCTCTAGCTTGGGCCTCTCTCGGGTTTATGCTAGGCCCTTCACCTGACCCCGTAACCTGATCGGTTGGCAAGTCATCTGGTATGACTGCAAACCTCTGCTCACTTGGGTTGAACGCATATGTGCCCGTTGCGACGACAACTCTAATCATGGTGTCTGGATTCTTTTCCAGGTCTGGATCAATTGCACTGATCTTGAATTTTCTTACAGCTGGCACTGTCTGAGATGTTAGGGAAAACATATTAGTCATAAAATAAAGTAACATGGATGGCAAACATAAATATTAGCTTTTAAGGGTATGCTTATTACCTCTAACTTCTCAGTTCACCATCCATCTGAAACATCAATGGTTCGCTTGACAGGATTCCATCCCAATCCCGTGGATCCCCGTTTCAGTTCCCTTCATAAATTCCAATTCTTTTTTAGCTGATCGCACTTGTTCTTGAATTTTAACCTATTGTACTCCTGCCCTGTCATTTCTTTAAACTTCTTAGAAATATTCTGCCACCCGTCTTTGTCAAAGTAAGTGGTAGGTCCATTTCTATGTTTAATCTCCTTAATACAGAGATTACAAAATATGTTTGTCACATCCTTATCCCACATTGCTGATGTAGCCCCTTCTTTGTCCATAGCCATAATTTAACTAATAAAAGATATGAATCAATAAATACACTAGTATTGATAGTAAACTAAAGCACCAATAGAAACAATCACATAACCTAATAAAGAAAAACATTTGAAGCATAAAACTTTGTGAACATCCAATTCCTCAGTAAGAAATACAAGCTACACTGCTTATGAAAATTATGCTTCATCTATATGCACATAAATTTATGTATGTTGACTTTCTATGCATATGAGTGAGATATGAATTTAACACATTAATTTATATACTCTAATGTTAGTTCTAACCTTTACATCGATTTTTTTGTTCTATACAAGTCATATACTACTAATTTTAACTCAAATACATCAATTTATATAATTCTATATATTTTTTTCCAAACTTACAATGATGTCACATATCCACACTTTTTTTGAAGTTAGAAACATATCCCAAATATTTTATGTGGCATTTACGTACATAAGACTCAATTCTTATAAATTTGCATATATGACACCTAAACATTCATATTCCACTCAAGGAGCACATATAGATCTCTCTCCTTCTCTCTCCTTCTCCAAGTGAATATAATTCATATTGAACTTCACTATAAACATTAGTATGGTGCAAATACCCTACTCCCACACTTCTCACATAAACAGCCAGCCAAATAAAAAATTGATAACGAGCTGCAATGTTAAAGAAAACCAAGCCAGCCAAATACAATTCAACCAGCCTAATGAGTCTAATAAATCAACTGTTCAACTAGCCTTCAATAGTAAGATGCAGCATCAAATGATTTCCCACTTTTAAACATAACTTTTAGTATCCATAAGAATATAAGTAGATATTTAACCGATTGTATCCCCTAGAGAAAGAAAAAGAGAGAGACATCCATACCCAAGCAAATACGTAAAGAGCCACAATTTTTATCCATACCCAAGCAAATCCATGCCATATAAAACTTCATACCCAAGCTACACCTATTTTTGCCATAGCAGTAGGTTTTCCATACCCAAAAGTAATTAAATTACCCAAAAAACAAATAATAAAAAAAAATCTTGCGTGTAACTAGCATTAAAAATGCTAAAAATAATGGATTGTTTGAATCTTGTGCTTGAAGGCCATAACATCAACATATAAATGGAAGGAGAATGCCCATCCTGCTCCTCATAGGGGATTAGTTCATCCCAATATAAGCTTGAAGCATTGTTCATATCTCAACTAAATGGGCTCAACTTGTCAAATAATCCTCCATCCAATTAATATCTCAACTAGATGGCTTCTACAAGCCAACATAGGAATTCAAACATACAAAAAATGCAACATAGCCATAGGCTTTCCATCTGTTTTTCCATGGTTTCTAAGAGACGAATTTCTCACTGATCCTAATTACCACAAAAATGATGATGCGAAATTCCCACTAAAATGCCATAGAAAAAATCGACATTCCAACATGAAAAAACGAAAAACATCTCAAAATAAATCGAATGACATTCATACGCAATGCTTCACATCTTAAGCATCATACTGCGCGTAGAAAACTTTCCATCGTAAATCAGAAGACACATTCATATGCAATGCTTCACAACCATTCATACACAGTGCTCCATTGTTATGGATTGCAAGAAAAGTGATGGTAAAAAATATACAGAGCACAACAATGAAAGATTGCAGAGAAGAGGAGGAAGAGAAAGGCAATAGACACATGAGAGAGGCACAATGAGGTCGGGGAAGATGATTGAAGTTACCTAGGGCATGAGATGGGGTAGGGCGACAATGGGGGTAGGTAAGTAAAAGAAAAAATCAAAATTCTGTCCCGCAGGGATGACGGCGCGGGCTGCGACATGTTATAGTGCAACCACGTTTGGCGGGACATGCTCGAAACGTGCAAACAAAACACTTGTCGCGTTTTCAAAACGCAGAAACTGTGGATAAGCAGCCCCAAACGCATCCTTAATCTCCAAAATCTATCACTCCATTTGGAATAACCCTTTAATGAAACATTCATTTCGGTGATGGATATAGCATTCCTATCACTCTTAGTTCAACCAATATTTCCTCTCCTGCCTCTACATCCTTTTTCTTTTAAAAATGTTGTGTGAACTTTCTATGCTATAAAAGCATTTTAGTTTTCTAATTTTATCTAAACAATATTATTTTTTGTTGAATTCCTTTCACATTCTTTCTTGTCATGCATATTCACAGAAAACTAACCCTTATGCACAGGTGAAAAAAGATGGTTATCTACAAATAAGCCCCACTCGAAACTTGTGATTTCAATAGTATCATCATCTTGGGCACCACTCTTCCATTTTGCAGCACTTAGTGTCCAGCCACATTCTATCTTTACCTTCATCTAATGTATCTCCTTTAGTTTGTAATTTGATATTTGGATCTATCTAATAATCTCTTATAACTACTACAAATAATAGCGTGTCATATTTCTTGATCACTTTACTAGATACACCTGGCTCTACTGTTTTAAACAAAAACATAAGGTTCTCTCCATTTTCGTCCACTTTATAGCTTTGTTAGAAAATTTGTTTTGACCAAGTTTTTAGATCCACCATGCAGAATGATGGCGATCATATAGCTCTCAAAATCTTTGTTGCCTCTGTTTGTATTGCTCGCCTCACTACACCTCTCACATATAGAACATAATGATCCATCTTAACATGGCCATTTTGTTAAAGCCGGTTGTACTCTACTTCATCATTCCTTTATGCGACTTACATTTAAGTTGTGTTTTAAGTTTGACGCTTAACTCTTCATTTTACTTGATGCAGGAGAAGATGCAGAAGATATTTCTTTAAAGGTGAGAAGAAGGGAAAAATTGATAAGTTTCTCGAGAATTTACCGGGATACCCAGATAACATTAAATATGACGAAGAAGGTCAATATTGGATTGGGTTAAGTGCGGTAATTACTCATGCCTTTTCTTCTGGATTTTATATAACATAATTGATAAAAATTAATATAGTATCTCAAACAAAAATAATTTAATTCATTAAATATATAAGGTATTTCACACATATTCAAGATTAAATACTTTATTTCTAAGAGAGTCTTTTATTTGCAATGTTTGTTCATGGTCAACGCATTTTTATTTTTTCAATACCATAGGGATAAGAAATTAGATTCAGTATATAAGGATTTAAGAATTAATTTTATGGGAAATTTACTAGTATATCACTCTTAATATTGATACTTGATATTGTTCTATTTAATTATTTATAATTGTTGGTATATATTTCACAAAATTCTTAATAATATATTGATCTAATAATTGTGGATTACAAATATTTGATAGAATCCATTGGTTTACAATTAATTATATTAATAGATTGTGCGGTGCCAATAAATATTAAAATTTTTAGTAAAATAGAAACAAAATGTCTAAAATTTATGGATAGGCATATTAAGGCTAATAAGCCAATGAGTACGTTAAAGTGATAATATCCTTAAATTTCTTGTTGGTTTTTACAGGGAAGGTCCAAGTCATGGGATCTGGTATTTAAGCATCCCATACTCAGAAAATTTGTGGTGATTCTTGCCAAGCTAGTGGGACTTCCACCAATGAAGGAAGGCGGTGTACTTAGTGTAAATTTGGAGGGAAGACTAACGGCTTTTTATTCATTTCAGGATTTGCCCTATGTCACTAGTGGACTAAAAGTGGGGAAGCATCTCTACCTTGGCTCGCTTTCTGGCGGTTATATTCTTAGACTTGACCTGATCAAATTTGGAGCAGAATTATAATCATGCAAAAAAATAAAAAAAGTTCCGAATACTCTGAATTTAGTTTCTTTCAAATTTTTAGCTTCTTTTAATCTGCAACACAGTTTTTTTTTTTTTTTTTTTTACAGAAGAAATGCAAGGAAAGTTATAACTATGTATCTTAGTTTTATCTCATATTGAATGGGCTAAGAAGTATGGTTTGGTTGTCAATTGTACGGGTTGAATTAATGAAAAGTTGTAATGTGCTTCATATACAAAAATTTTGTTTCTCAATATGTTGTTGTTCTTACTAGTTTTGTTATTTTACTACTGCAATAATTGAATTGCAGTTAATTGTTCATTTGTGTGTGTGGAGCGAATATTAAGTGCAAAATTAGGATGTGTGGATTAGTGTTAATCTGATGGTATTGTGGTGGTATTGCCAAATCCGTGCCTATCTCATTCATACATATTGTTTTTTCATGTGCGCGTGTATAATTTGTGAGAGGAATAATTTAATTTATTAGCTTAAAGCTTTCATTGTAATTGTAATATCATTGTGCAAATCTTTTAGAGAAGAAAACCGTCTATGTACTTACCACAAATCCTACCGATAGTTCTTTATGAAGAATTCCTTTCTCTTTCAATGCTTAGATGTCTGCAAATTGTTTTATTTCATATATCATTGAATTTTTGTGTTAAAATTTGTATTAGAATAGTTGGGGATCTCCATAATTAAACTCCAATATTCTCTTAAAGTTCAAGAGAACTTTGAATATGAATCTTTTTGCCTTGCAAATTGAGTTGGGGTAGTGTAGGCAAAAGAATAGTACAATGCTTTGTACTTGTATGAAAAATCTGTTGGTGTTAATATTTCTCCATCTTTTTAAACGAATTAGGGTTATGGTAATATCAAATAGGAATAAAGGAAACCAGACAATAAAGAGTTTCCTTCTTCGCAATGCTGCAAAGAAGGAAATATTATATTTGCACAAGTTTCTTTCCTTTTAGCTAGATATTTAGATTTGAAATATGTATTAATTAAGTTACTTAAAATAGATTATACAAAATATTATGTACCTAAAATAGATTGTACAGACTATTATTTATTAGAATGAAAGCAAAGTAAAAGGCATTCAACCTATTAGCTCAAAATATTGACATGGTATCAGAGCGGTCAAGTGGAATTCGGGCAGTCGAACAGAGGGAGCGGTCGAGTGACAGTTCGGGAAGCGGTCGAGCGGCAGCGGCAGTTCGGGAATTCTTGCAGGAGAACAGCGATCGAGCGAGCGTCACAGAGGACGCAGTTAGGGCGAACAAGACGAGCTCTTCAGGCGAAGCAGACGACTCCCAAGATTCAGATGCTAAATATTCGACGTGGCTTTGTATTTGGTATAGGCTTATTTCAGCGTCGATATCTCCCGCATCTGTATCTTCGGCTTTGGTATAGTCGGCGCATGATGTCTCCCGCATCTGTATCTTCGGCTTTGGTATAGTCGGCGTATTTCAGCGCTGATATACTTCCTAGATCGTGGCACTCTGAGGATAGGGGGCTTCAGCTTTGGCTTTAGACTCCTCTCCAAATTTAAGGCAGTGCATGATTTTTTGAATTTTTCAGGTTTACTTAGATCAACGATTGAGATTTTTTTTTTTGATATCTTGGCTTTCTTTGATTTCTGGTTGGTTTTGATCAACGACAATTCTATTTAGAACGTTTTCGGAAATCCTAACTCACATTTACGTGTAAGAAATATGTTGCGTGGGAATTTCAACTCAGAATGTTATTAAATGACGGGTCTTCTCCAGCACCAACTGAGGCAAAAGATATTGGTCAATGGGAAGCAAAGGATGCTTGGATTGTTTCCTGGATTTTGGGATCTTTTGAGGCTCATATGGTGAACAATTTACGATCCTTTGACACAACTAAAGAAATATAGGAATACTTGAAGCGTGTTTACAATCAAGATAATTCTGCGAAACACTTCCAATTGGAACTTCACATGAGTAACTATAGTCAAGGTAATCATTCAATTGAATAATATTATTTTGGCTTTCTAAATTTGTGGAGCGAATATTCTGACATTATCTATGCTAAGGTGTCAAAGGAGAACTTAGCTAGTCTTCAAGCTATTCATCAGAAAGTCGTCGTGATCAGTTTATAATAAAACTCAGACCTGAATTTGAAATAACTGGAACTGGGTTGCTGAACAGAGATCCAGTTCCTTCTTTTGATGTCTGTTTTGGGCAGTTACTGCGCTAAGAATAAAGATCGACGACACAAGCTGCTATCTGTACAACAGGTCAATCATCTGAAATAATTAATATGACATATGCTGCTAACACCAAAGGGAAGGGAACAGCGTAGTGCTACAATTGCAAGAAATTTGGTTATATTGCACAGAATTGTGAAAATAAGTTATGTAATTATTGCAAGCAAAAGAGACATACTCTTATGGAGTGCCCTACACAACCCCAAAACCACATATCACAAGCACTTTATGCCACGATATTTGACACTCACAATCCTGGCTCAACATCCATATCAATCAGCTGTCACACCATATATGGTTGAACAGATATTCTATCTGCCTTTTCTGCTCTTGGTCTTCAAGGAAAAGGTAAAATTATTACTTCCTTTCCTTCTCCTTGGTTTGTTGATTAAGGCGCCACAAATCATATGAATGACACAGCTGATTTATGCATAACTAATGGGCGTACACTGGTACTCAACATATTCAGGTTGCTAATGTAAATAATATTCCAATTACAACAATTAGTGATATTAACTCCTTTAGTCATGTCTTGGTTTCTCCAAAATTATCTACTAACTTACTCTCTGTTGGACAAATTGTGGATAATAAATGTGACGTACATTCTTCTCATGATGGTTATATTGTGCATGATCAACTGTCAGGGAAGGTGATAGCGATGAGGCCTAAAGTGGGCAGACTGTTTCCATTACAATTTATTGTTCTCAGAATATGTCATTAGCTTTTTCAATTGTTGAGAATAAACCAAGCATCTGACAAAAAAGATTGGGCCATCCAAATAATATAGTGTTGAAGCATTTACTTAAAAGTGGTGTTTTTTATTCTAAAGATAAGAGTTTAGTAGTTGACTGTTCTGTTTGTAAACTTGAAAAAAGTAAGACATTACCTTTTTCTATTTCAGACAGTCATGCCAATAAATGTTTTAAAATTATTCATAGGGATGTTAGGGGAATTACACAAGTTATTTTACATGCTCAATATAGATATTTTGTGATATTTATTGATGATTGTAGTCGATTTACTTAGATCTATTTTTTGTGTTCCAAAGTAGAAGTATTCACTTATTTCAAACATTTTTAGCATATATTGAAACTCAGTTCTCTGCTTGCATTAAAACCTTACAGTCTGACAATGACAGTGAAGTCATGTCTCATGAGTTTCAAGTATTTCTCCATAACAAAAGGTATTGTTTCACAACATTCATGTCCCTATACACCGCAGCAAAATGGAGTTGGTGAACGAAAAAATCAACATCTATTGGATACTATGTGCACATTACTGATAAAATTTTCTGTTCTAGCTAAATTTTGGACTGAAGCTTTATCTACTGCAGTTTATCTTATTAATCGTTTACCATCTTAAAAATTAAAGTATGATTCTCCCAACTATTGACTTTTTGAGAAACGTCCTAATTATAAGTTGACAGCTCAGTCAGTACGATGTGCCTTTATGGGGTATAGTCCTAATCATAAAGGTTTTGTGTGTTATGATTCGATTAATAGTCGATGACATATTTCTCGAAATGTGATTTTCTTTGAACATGCATATTATTTTTAGTATTATATTTCGACACCAGATACAATTATAATTCCACAATTTGATAATTCTTCTGCTCATAAAAGGTTCAAGCCGGACATTGTCTACAAATGACTCCTGCCTACTTCACCTTCAATCCTCCCCGACCTTGATCATGAAAGTGCACCAATAATTATTTGACGATCAACCCGGCGTATCTGTCCTTTAGATATATATGGATATTCTGCAATTTTAACTAATACTATTGTTCCTACCTCTTACTTTCAGGCAGCTAAACAGTCTCGCTTGGTCAAAGCCATGCAAGAAGAACTTCA
Source organism: Phalaenopsis aphrodite (assembly GCA_003013225.1). Lineage (NCBI taxonomy): Eukaryota > Viridiplantae > Streptophyta > Magnoliopsida > Asparagales > Orchidaceae > Phalaenopsis > Phalaenopsis aphrodite. The sequence continues at coordinate 994,602 of NEWO01000163.1, read as the reverse complement.
GTCATTTCAAGACAATCACACTTGGGATATTGTCTCATGTCCTACAAGTGTTAAACCCATTGGTTGTAAATGAGTTTATTTTCTTAAACTCCTATCTGATGACTCTCTTGATAGATAGAAGGCAAGATTGGTAACACTTGGAAATCGACAAGAATACGAGATTGATCATGAAGAAACATTTGCACCTATGGCTAAGATGACTACTGTCCGGTTGATATTATATATTGCTACATCTAAAGGCTGGTTGTTAAAGCAGATGGATGTTAAGAATGCATGCATTCTTACATGGGGATCTCAAAGAAGATGTTTATATGACTCCTCCTCCAGGATTGTTTTCTACACCTTCGCATGATGTTTGTAAGCTCAAACAGTCCCTATACGATTTGAAATAGGCTCCACGAGCCTGTTTTGAAAAGTTTCACAATACCTTTCTTAGCTTCACAATACCTGCCTCTATTAACTTATTTTTTAAGACTCGAGATTCACTCTTTTCCTGCTGGTATTTTTCTTCATCAGCACAACTGTACGAAGGGACTCATTACTTTGGCTAGTCTTCAAGATGGTCATTCTGCTGATACTCCTTTGGAAGTATCATAACTTTGATGTACAGACTATTATTTATTGGAATGAAAGAAAGGAAAAAGTCATTCAACATATTTGCTCAGAATATTAAGAGGTAAAAAATTTAAAGAGTAGAATCGTAACTTTGATGAGAAATAGTGATGAATGTAAAAAAATCTCTCTAAATTGTTCCTCGATTTTGCTTGAATTTACAGTTCATTTACTTATTCTTGCTTAGTTGAATATTTATTAGTTGATTCATTCTGTAAATATTCTTGTATTTAGTTTAGTATAATGAGATGTATGTTATTATTATCCTCAAATCACTCTTACTGACATAAGTTTATGTTGTGAACTACTTTTTATTATTTTATGGACACAAGTTTATGTTGATCGTTGGTGTTTGATGATATTAGAACTTATATTTATGCATGAAGCAATTTTTATCGAGCATTTTATTTACAACACTCGCACATATATCCTGTAGGCCAACTAACCCAAATCAAAATTGGGCTCAAATCATGGACCAATTGAGCATGGATTTGGTTTAGTTTGGTCATATCAAAAGTGAATTTGAGTTTAGGATGGGAATTGGGGTCAATTAAGATCAAATTGATAAACACTTCAGATGGATTTGGGGAATTTTGAGTCTTTAAAGGACAATTTGGGGATTTTGGTTAAAGATGGTCAAATTGGCCAAATTGGGTCATGTGGTAATTAAAAGAAATAAAATTAAGAATATTTGGGATTTATTGGAATTTTCTGAGAATTTTAGAATTTTTGGGATTTTGGGTTAAAGAAGAGTCCCAAGGGCAATTAGGTAATTCAGGGGTGTCTGGGGCAAAAGACCCAAGATGAGCATTTCAAGTAGAATTGGATAAATATCCATTCTAAATGAACCATGGATCAATGAAATCCCCATTTTGGGTCCTTATATATTGATCTTAACTGTGGTATTGTAAGGGTATTGTGTACCTTAACTTTAAATCAACACCTAGGGTCAATCGTAAGGCTAAGTAGCCCTATAGAAACTCTTCTTGAGTTCTCTCATAATGATCTTACCTAATAAGTGCTAGAGGTTAGCACCAATATGTGGAACTTCAAGTTGAGTAAAGAGAAGAGTTTTGAGTTTCTAATGGTGAGGGTACATTTTCTAGTTTTCTAAGACTAGTCAATAGGAAAATCCTATGGCTAGACCTAGGCTACTGAAGAAGTTTCTAGACCTCAACCAAAAGTGAGGTCAACAGTTGTTTAATAATTCATCATGTAAATACCCTTGGTGCTCAATGAACATTGATGTATCAATTATCCCGAAGAATCGAGTAAATATCATTTGTAATTTAATTTTGAATATTATGTGGGTGAAGACCCTTAAATAGGTAAGCTAGCGTTATTGGAACACTTAACCAAATTTTAGTCCTAATATGCTTGTAGTGTTTGAAATATGTTTTAATTTTAAATGATGTTTACTTCTCTAATAATTATTTAAATGAAACTTGATTTAGCCCAAATCACTACTAAGCCCTTAAAACATAACAATCAATTGTTTAAATGAAGAAGTTTCTAGACCTCAACCAAAAGTTAGGTCAACAAATGGACCCCCAATAGGTGTGGTGTGTTAGACGAGCACACCGCACGTATTGGTGTTGACCGACAAAATCGACAAGACCAATATAAATTTCTAAGTCGTCAGACCTAAAAAGAAGTGTGAATTTATGTATGATATTTGTTTCCGCTGGGGATTATTAATAGGGATCAACATGTGAGGGTTGACCTCAAAATGGGAATTCAAGATACGAATATTGATATCAAAGAAAAGTCAGACATATGGAACTGACTTTCAATAGAAGAAATCAGAAGTGTAGGACTGATCTTAAAGTAAGAATTGAAATTATTGGATCAATTCTTGAAGAATGTGAATTAGAAATATCAGACTAATTCGAAGTGAAAATTATCCGATCAATTTGGGAAAAGCATAAATCAGAAGTATCGAACTGATTTAATGTGAAAATTGAAATTATTGGAT
>NEWO01000163.1:981088-991510 GCA_003013225.1 Phalaenopsis aphrodite | reverse complement strand
AACTGATTCAAAGTAAAAATTGAAATTATCAGATCAATTTTGAAAAGTTATGAATCAGAAGTATCGAACTGATTCGATGTGAAAATTGAAATTATCGAATCAATTTTAAAAAGTTGTAAATTAGAGTTATTGGACTGATTTGAAATACCCTATGGGTTTCAGAAAGCGTAATGCGTAGAAATTTATGTTATTTTAAAAAAAGATTTGCAAGATTTATTTGCAAATATCATATAAAGTTTGTGACTCCATAGGGATATCACGGAAAATAAAATTGTGTAAAATGTGTGATTTTGTAGGGATGTAAACTAAACGAGGTCATACTGCACAAGCAAGGAATTTCAAAATTAAGAAAACCTATTCGGAAAATTTAATTTGTCTGTTGTAAAATTCTATCATTGATTCATTCAGTCATTTTTACAATATATCATGTATATATCTCAAAGATGAAAAGTACATTATGCTATACGCATAATTAGTACGTCTATGAGTACATAATATAAAGTACAAAATAAACTGTTTTTATATTGCTATTTTACATATTTATACATTGTATGTCTCTCAGTAGAAGATTTTCTTGCGAACTGTATTATAAGTTTCTAAACAAGCTGACCTTCTAGGCTGTTATTTTGGGATAGCTTAGTGGTGCAACAAGTCTATAACTCATATGGTTGCAACTCTTCAAGTTCCAGACTGGTTGAAATCCATATGGAGTTTTATCGTCACTCATCTTTCTGAAAGTTATCGACACTCGACGGTGTCGAACTCCCGGAATACAATGTTTCGCTATATCGGCTCCATTTCCTTTCAAAATTAGAACAGATCCTCTTGGTAAAGAAATTTCAACAGATCTGCGGAATTCACCTGGTCCGATTATCTCTATATCTGTACCAAATAGCATACTGCTCTCTGATATGATGGAGACCGTACAGAACGGTCGAACAAAATCATGATGGTCAATATGCGGAGGGATACAATCCCCTTCTTCATAAATGTTAATTATGCAACTATTAGGAACACAATTTGCCAGAATTATGCTCCATTGGACCATCCGTGTGATCATCCATTTTATCATGAGTGGCATTGGCTCCACCTGCTCATGTTGTAAAATTCCTAGAAGGTTTCCTTGTCGATCTATCTTATAATTATAACAGCAGCCGCATTGTATCGTAATGCGACCCTTGCCTCTCATCCATTTTTTAGGTTTGGAATACGTTCTTCCGAATAACAATCCTGCTTTGCCTCTGATTTGGAGGTCAAACACACAATCAAGTACTTCTTGTTGCTCTGTAAGAGAAAAGACCTCTGTATATAATTCCAATCCCTCCAGAATATTAACATAGTTTCCATCGACTATTTCAAAATGTTTAAAAACATTGCATTTAACTTTATGGATTTTTGCAAGCTCGACTTTGCCTGGATATGCTGGATAACAAGCTTCATCATTTAACCGATTATTAATGATTGGCTGCCATGTTAGTGGTGGTATTATTTCCACCAGATTATACGCCTCAATTTGAGTTGGCGCATGAAAACTGTCCTATGGATAATGTTGAACTGTGTTTGTATCATCGATCGACAAATCATCATATCTTATCAACTCATTAGCTGATGAGTAATCATCATAATTACAATATTGTCCTAGATGCAGGACATTGCAACCTAGGCATTCTATAAAGGCTCCTGTAGAATGTCCTTGTTCAAGTGTTGCAGAATGGCAAGTGGAACAAATCGAACTGGAATTGGAGTAAATCCATGCTGGTGATGGTTCCGGACGCTGTACCGATTGTACTTCATCTTCTGTCAGCGGCAAACTGTCAGAAGACTCCCTCATGTTGACATTATACATTTATTCTTCTGGGATCGCAAAAAATTTTTCTTTTTCTTTCTTCGCTTTGTCTAGAGCTCTTTGTTTTTTCCGGTCAGCATTTCTTCGTTGAGTCCTACGCAATGAAGCGAAAGGTATTTTCTGATTATCGGCAACTATCAAATTTCCTGCCAAAGTAGCTATCATGGAAGGCAGACGACGGCTTGGCCCTTCCATCGGATCTTGTTCTTCAATAATTTCTTTACCTTTTGAGGAAGAGAGAATCCTGGTGTTGAATTTGAGTAATGAGGGCAATCCCTCTTTTTCTCGTTCTCCAACAGCATCCATTAGTGGATTTTCATACTCTACGTTAATATTGTCAAACTTCATATTGAAGTTGATTATTCCGCCTTGCGGTACCTCTTCTTTGTTTAAAACGAGGTTTAAACCGTCTTTGAAAGCAAAGATCAGCCGTGATCCTGACATCTCCTCCTTAAATTAACAGGGAGACATCAGTGAGCTTGAATTGTTTATGAACCAGAATAAAACATAGTTCAATTAACGTATATTTTATCTTGTTAATATATATGTAGAAAAGAACGGATGTAATATGTGATACCAAGAATTTTCATTAATTTTTAATATTAATTAAAAAAATTTATCTAGTCATAGACTTTTTAGGCCATATAAATAACCCTAGAACTATATGAAGTTCACAAAAATCTTCATATATATGTGGCAAAATAACAGCGGCAAGCGTCGTCATGTCGCATAGTAGGCCTTTAGGTATCGTCCATTTAATGGAAGCATAGGCTTTTCTCCTCAAGAATTGATGAGTTGGTAAGCTCCTCCGGCGTAGACCTTCTCAATGACAAATGGTCTATCCCAAGTCGGCTCAAATTTTCCACCTATCTTGCGACGTGCAGATAGGTTGTAGTCATTGGAGAACAAGGACCAGGTCACCAATTTTAAATGTCCTTGAGCGGATCAGTTTGTCATGAGCTCGTATCATCTTTGCTTGATATAGCTCCAAATGTTGTTGTGCTTGTAGTCATTTTCCTTCGAGACTTTCAAGTTCTTCAAGTTCGAGCTTTGCATTTTCTTCAGTAGTAAGTTGGTTTGCAATGACGACTCTGAGAGACGGCGTCTGTATTTCTAATGGTAGTACGACCTCTGACCCGTACACAAGCATGTAAGGTGTACATTGAGTGGGAGTTCTGAACGCCGTTCGGTAGGCCCACAGAGCTTCTAACAGTTTATTGTGCCAGTCTCGCTTATTTTCATTGAGTATTTTTTTCAAAATTTGTACAAGTGTTTTGTTGAATTTCAGCTAACCCATTTGCTTTTGGATAATAAATTGTGGAGTATCTCCAGTCTATCCCATGTTTTCTGACAAAGTTGTTGATTTTTGTGCTCTTGAAAGCTGTCCCGTTATCAGAGATATTTCTTCGCGGTACACCAAAACGGTAAACGACTTAGTCTTAGAATTGTAGGACATACTGAGCTGTAACCTCTCGTAGTGGAACTGTCTCTGCCCATTTAGAGAAGTAGTCTATCGCTGCAAGTATGAATCTGTGTCCTTTGGAGGATGGAGGATCTATCGGACCCACTATGTCCGTACCCCAACACTCGAATGGCCACGAAGCAATAGTTGGGTGTAGCACATTCGGTGGTTGGTGTAAGATCACTCCATGTATCTGACACTGATGACATTTTTTCGTTGTATCNGAGAGAGGAGGGAGAAAAGGTGAGTAAGAAAGAGAGAGAGTGAGAAAGTAAGAGAGAGTTAGTGAAACAAAGAGGGAGAGAGAGAGAGAGAGCAAAGGTTAGAGAGAAAAGACAGAGCAGGTAATGAGAATGAAGGCAAAGAGAGAATTGAGAAGAGATAGAAAGGAAGAATTAGATGAGAGAGATGGGGAACAACAAGGGAGTGAGAAATAAAGCAAAAAAGAGGGAGATATAATGAGATGAAAGAGGGTTAGGTAAAAATAGAAGAATGTATGTGGAAGAGAGAGAGTGTGTGTGAGATATTTCAAGAACAAGATAGCTTGAGAAAAGGAGAGTGGGAGAGAGGAATATATATTGAGAGAATAAGAGAAAGAGAAGAACGAGAGAAAGAGCGATAGAGGTAGGTAGAGAGAGTGATAATGAGAGATTGAAGGAGATAAATGTGAGAGTGAGAGGGGAGAGAGAAGAGAGAAAGAGAGGGAGCCACAAACATATGAAATGAGATAAGGGGAGAGAGGCTGATAGATTGAGAGACAAAATGAGATAAAAAAGAGCAAAAAAAGAGAGGTAGTTGTGATAAATAGAGAAGAAAAAGATAGGGATGGATGGATAGAGAGACAAAAAAAAGAGGTGAAAGAGAAGAGAGAGGAAGAGAGAAAGCAAGAGAGAGATAGAGGGAGAAATAATCAGTGTAAGAGCAAGGGAGAGTGATTGAGATAAAGAGAAAGAGAGAGAGAAGGTAGTGTGAGAAAGAGAGAAGAAAGGGAGTGTGAGATAGAGGGAGTGATTATGAAAGAGAGAGGGAGATAGATAGATAGAAATGTGGCAAGAAAGAGAGCGAGAAGAGTGAATGAAGAGAGGAAAAAGAAAAAGGGAGTAAGATAAATGTGGAGGGGGGAAGAGAGATAGTAAGAGGTGAAAAGTGGGAGTAAGAGAAAGTGAGGCAAAGAGAGAGCTAGCAAGAGATAGAGAGCAAGCAAGAAAGAGGAGAGAGGGAGAAAATAAGAGAGAGAGATAGGGAGGAGGTATAGAAAGTGTGTGAGAGATGAATAAGGTAGAGATAGTTGGAGAGAAGGGAGGGAGAAAGTGAGATAGAGAGAGAGAGAAAACTGTAAAGGAGAAGAGAGAGTGAGGGAAGAGGGAGCAAGAGAGAGAATGATAGAGTGAGAAATAGATAGAGAGGGAGGAAAAGAGTAAGTATCAGTAAAAGAGCAAGAAAGGCAGCAAACAAGGTGGGAGAGTGAGAATAAGATGGAAAGAGGAAGGGAGCGGGAGCAGGAGAGAGAGATAGATAGAGAGTTAATAAGGAGGTGTGAGGCAAAGTTGGGAAGAGGGAAAGAGGAAGGGGAGAGAGAGGATAAGTTAGAGGGAGGCAGAAGAGTGAAAGAAGAAGTGGGTAAAATGGAAAGAGGGAGTAAAATAATTATGGAGTGCAGAAGAGAGATAATAAGAGGTAGAGGGGGAGCGAGAGAGAAGGGGAAAGAGCGAGCTAGAGAGATAGAGAGCAAGCAGGAATGAAGAGAGAGGGAGAGAAAGATTCAAGGACAAGCGAGTGAGGTAAAAATAGAGAGAAAGAGAGAAATAATGAGATAGATGAGAGTAGATAGAAGAGGCAGTGATTAGGGGAGAGGGGGTGAGAGGGAAGGAGGGGAATTGAGTGAGAAAGAAAATAAAATAGAGGGGGAGGGGAGAAAGATGGGGAAAAATATTTTTACCTAACCTCTTTCTCTTACCCTATCTACTTTCTCTCTCACTCCCTGTCAACTCTCTCACTCTCTCAATTGCTCTTACACTCGCTCGCCTTCTTTACCACTCCTTCATATCTCTTGTCCATTCCAACCCTCAAACACTCCCACCCTACGTCCCTCTTTCTCCCCCTCCTTATCCCTTTTCTCTTTTTTTTTCCCTCTCCCTCCTTTCCTCTACTCTTCAAACCATTCTCTCTCCCTCCAACTTTTACTCTCTTTATCTCTCCTCCTCTCTCTCAATCTCTCTCAATCTCTCCTGCTCTCTCTCAATCTCTCTCTGTCAATTCTCTAACACTCTCTCTCCTTCTCTGCCTCTCTTTCTCTACCAATCTCTCTCTCTCACTCATCTTCTGTCCCTCTCTCTTTCTTTCATCTCTCAATCTTCTCTACCTCCCTCTATCTCTCTCTCACTCACCCTCTGTTCCTCTCTCTTTCTTTCATCTCTCTATCTTCCCTACCTCCCTCCCTCCCTCACTCCCACTCTCTCTGTCTCACTCTTCCTCCCTCTTTCACATCCATTATCTCTTTATCTCACTCACGCTTTATCTTTCTCTTTTAACCTCTCTTATCATCATTCCTACTCTATTTTCTCTCTCTCCCACTCTCTATGACAATCTCACTCTCTATCACTCGCTTTTTCCCTCTCTCCCAATCTCTCTCTTTCATGCCCTCTCTTTCATTCTCTATCTCTTTCTCTATCTCTCCCTCATTCCAACCCTCAGACGCTCCCTACCTACTTCCCTTTTTCTCCTCCTCACTATCTCCTTTCCTCTCTCTATTTCCCTCTCTCTCCCTTCTCTACTCTCTCTATAATCTCTCATGCATTTTCTCTTTCTCTTTCCCTCTCAATCTCCTTCATACTTTCTTCTTTCTCTTTTTTAACTCTCTCTCTATCTCTTTCTCTCCTTTTTATTTCTCTTTCTTGCTCTATTTCCATCTTCATTTCTTCTTCTCTTGTCTCTTTGTCTCTCTTTCTTTAATTTCATTTGTCGATTTCTCTCACTTGCTCTCTCTCTCAGTTGCTCTTATTTTGTTTCATCTCTCCCACACTTCTCTCTTGCAATATCTACCTATCTCTCTCCTTTTCTATCTTTCTCTCTCTCCATCTTACATCAATCTTTCCCTCTCTCTCTCTCACTCCCACTCTCTCTACCTCTCTCCATCCCTCTCTTTAGCTCTTTCCCTCTCTCACACTCTCTCCTCCATAACTCACACACTCTCTTCCTCACCCTCTTTCATTCTTTCTGACCCTACCTCTCTTTTCTCTTTCAACATACCTATCATAATCTCTTTATCCCTTTCTCTTTTCCCATCTCCGCCTTACCTCTCTGCATTTCTCTCTCCTTTTTTATCCTCCCTCTAACTTTCTCCCACTCTATGTCTCTCTCATTATCGTCTTCGTCTCTCCATCTCCCTATCTTAGTCTCTTTCACTTGCTTGTTCATTCTATCTCTCTCACATTCTTCCTCCTCTGGTCTCTTGCTCTCTCTTACTTCTCTCTTTATTAATCATCTCTCTCTTACTCTTTTTAATCTCTCTCCTTTCCACCCACAATCCCACTCTCTTTGTCTCACCCTCCCTCCCTCCACTTTCTCTGTCTCTTTATCTCACTCTCCCTTCCTCCCTCTCTTCTTACCTCTCTCTTGCTTTATCCCTTTCTTATCATCTCTCTCTATTACTCTCTCACTTTATGTCCCACACTTTTTTTCTCTCTCCCCATCTCTCTCTTTCTTACCCTCTCTCCCACTCTCTATCTCTTTCTCAATCTCTATCACATTATAACCTTAAAATGCTCCCTCCTTATAGCCCTTTTTCCCCTCTCTATCTCCTTTCCTCTCTCTCTCTCAATTTCCATCTCACTTCCTTCTCTACTCTCTCTATCATCTCTCATACATTTTCTTTTATCTTTCTATCTTTACCTCTCATATTATCTCTCAATCTATTTCATTATTTCTTCTCCCTCTTCTTTAACTCTCTCTTGCTTTCTCTCCCTTTCTGTCACTTTCCCGCTCTATTACCATCTTTCTATTTCTTCCTCTATCCCTCTCTCTCACACTCATCTCTATCTTTCCTTAGCTCCCTCTCCCACTTTATCTAACCCTCATCCTCTCCATCTCACCCTTCTCTCTCACCAACTTTCTTCCTCTCTCCTTCCCTCTTTCTCTCACACCATATTGCTATCACTCCCTCCTTCTATCTCCTTCTCTCTATTAATTAATATAACAAGTCATATATCGAGAGCTCTCTATCACTTACCCCATTGCTCACTTACTCTCTCACCTCCTCTCCCTCTCTCCATCTCTCGTAACCCCTATCTTTTCACTCTTTACCTATCTCTCTCCCTTCTATTCAATCTCTCCTTCCCTTCACCTCTCTATGCCACTCTATCACTCCCTCGCACTCCCTCCCTCGCACTCCCTCCCTCCCTCTCTCTTGCTCAGTCCCTTGCTTCCTCAGTCTCTTTCTCCCCTCTGACCTCCGTCTCATTCTTCTCCATAATTATCTTATTCTCTCTCCAACCTCACTCTCTCCTCATCTCTCCCCTAACTCTCTATATCACTCTCCTTTTTTCCACAACTCTTTATCTCTCTCTCTCTCTCCATTTTTACCTCTTATATTCTCTCTCTCTCCTCTCTCCTTCTCTTGGTCTCCCTCTCTGTCTCTTTCACTTGGTTGCTCACTCTATCTCTCATACTCTTTCTTCTATTCTCTTTCTGTCTTTCTTATCTCTATTAATAGTCTTCTCTCCCTTTTTCTTACTCTCTTCACTCCCCCTCCCTCTTTCTCTCACTCTCTTTCTTTGTCTCACACTCCCTCCCGCCATCTTTTTTCGCCTCTATCTCATGCTCGTTCTTTGTCACCTCACTCTAATTCTCTCACACTCTCATTCTCTCTCTCTCCCTCCATATCTCTCTCTCTCTCTGTTTCTTTTTTTCTTTCTATCACTCTCTCCTGCTCTTTTCTCATTCTGTTCCTCTTTCTCTCACTCTCTTATGCCCTCTCCTTCCCTCCCTCCTTCCCCTTCTCTATCACTCGCTCACTCTCCCCCCTCTCTCACTCTGCCTCTCATCCCTCTCTCTCTCTCACTTCTCCTCATATTTTTCTAACAATACTCACTCTCTCTTCTTAGCACTCTCAAACTCTTATGCTCACTTTCTCGGTCTCTCCCAGTCTATTATTTCTCTCTTTTAATATTGCTACTCTTTTTTCTTTCTATTATTTATCTCTGTCCCTTTTCGGCCACCCTCCATCTTACTATCCCTCTCCCTCTATCTCACTTACCACTATCACTTACCACTATCTTTCATCCCTTATTCTCTCTTACTCCCTCTCTCTCTCACTTGCTCGCTATTCTTTATCTATTTATCACCCTATCGCTCTCCCTCTCTCTGTTTTCATCTTATTCTCTCTCTTACTTTCTCTTCCTATCTCACCAACCTTCTCTGCTCCACTTTCTTTCTCCTCTCCCCACCTCTCTCTTCTCTCTAGCTCTCTCTCTTGCTCCTCTTTCACTCTCCCTCTCTACATCATCCCCTCTTACACTTTCTCTCTCCCCTCCTCTCTCTACCCTCCACTCTCTACCTCGTATCCTCTCCCTCTCTCTGCCTTGCTCCCTCTCAATTTCTTATTCTCACTCTTTCTCACAAGCTTTATCTTGCTCTCTCCCTCTCTCATTCTCTCTCTATCTTTCTCTCTCTCTCTTCATTTTTTTGTCTCTCATTTGCTTACTCTATTTTACTTTCTCTTCTCTCTCATCTTTATTTCTCTCTTAACCAACGCTTAGTCTCTCTCGTTGTTCTCTTTCTCTCTACACCCTCCTCTCATCTATCTCTTCAACTCTCCCTCACACACACTCTCTCCCTCTCCAATTCTCTCTCTCTCCTTTCTCTCTACCTCAATTTCTCTCTTCTCTCAATGTCTGTTCTCTTCACTCCCTCGCCATCTCTCTCTTCATTTCTTCTACTTTCTCATCCTCTCGCTAACTCACTTTCATTTCATATTTCTCTCCAGCTCTTTCTATCTCTTACTCCCCTCTTATTCATCACTCTCTCTCTCAAAGTCTTATCTCTCTCTCTCTTTATCCCTCTCTCCTCCAACACTCTCTCCCTCTCTCCCTCCCACTCTTTCTCCCACTTTGTTTCTCTTTTGACCTCCCTCTTCCTCCCTCCCTCCCTCTTTCTCACTTGATTGCCCTCTATCCCTCCATCTCCCTTTCTCACACCTTTCTCAAACAATCTTCTTTATCTCACTTTATCTCTTTCACTCTCTATATCTCCATTGCTCATCTCTTTTGCTCTATCCCACTCTTTTGCTCTCACCCTCATTCTCTCTCTTCTCTTTCTCTCTCTCCCTCCCTTTTTCTAACTCCCTCTCTCCCGCTCACACCTGCCCTCCATCTGAATTTGTTCCTAACACTCCTTTTTTCTCTCTCACCCGCATCTCTTTTCCATGATCTTGATCTTTATCAACCCCCCTCTCTCTCTCTTATGATCTTGCTCTATCACTCTCCCGCCCTCTTTTTTTCTCTCTCTCTTATATTATAACTTCTCTCTTTCTCTCTCTCTCTCGAATCTATTCATCTCTTACTCTATTTGCCTCTTTATTTTTCTCTTACTTTCTTTCATCTCTCTCCCTCTCTAACCAATATTTGTATCACAATGGAGTGAGCAGAATATAGGAAGAAAGAAAGGAAGAGAGATAGTTAGAGGGAGGGAGAGAGATAGAGAGGTGAAGAGAGATAGAGACAAAGTGGGAGAGAGGAATAGATGAAGATATGAGGATTAAGAGAGTGAAGTTGAGGGTATGAGAGAGAGTGTGTCTGAAATAGTGAGAGATCGTGATAGAGGTAGAGTGAGGGAGAGATAAGCATGGAGAGTGAGTGAGAGAGGAGAGAGAAATGTTCAAAGAGGAAGAGTGAGAGGGAGGGAGAGGGACATAAAGTGAGAGATAATGAGAGAAGGAAAAGGAGAGAGATATATGAGAGAAGTGAGTGAGAGAGAGAAAAAGCATGAGTGTGAGAGAAATAGTGAAAAGGGTGACAAAGATAATAAGATGATAGATTGAGAGAGAGTTGGGTAAAGAGGAAAGAATGTCAGAGAAAGAGAAAGAAATAGAAAAGAGTGTGTGACATTAAAAGAGAGA
>NEWO01000163.1:941352-980977 GCA_003013225.1 Phalaenopsis aphrodite | reverse complement strand
GGGAGATAAAAAGCTATTGATAGAGGAAGAGAGAGAGCAAAGACAAAGTGAGCAATAGATTCAGCGTGAGAGAGGTGTATGAGAGGTAGAGAGAAAAGGAGAGAGACAGTGTAAGAGAGGTAGGTGGGGAGCGAGAAGTGGAGAAGGAGAGCAAGAAGGAGAAATGAGAGATAGATAAGAGAGGAGTGAGGGATAGAGAGTATAGAGATAGGAGTGAGGGAAGGAGAGTGGGACAAATAAGTAGAGATTGATAAAGTGGGTAATAGATAAAGAGGGAGTAGGGAGACAGAGATAGAGAAAGTAGAGAGAAAAGAGAGAGAATAAGAGAGCAAAAAAGATGGATAAAGTGAGAGATGGAGGTGAGATAGAGAGAGAGAAAGAGAATTTGATAGAGAAGAAAGTAAAGAATGCAAGAGCAAGAAGTAGATAGTGAGAGAGAGCATGGGACAAAGAGAGAGAGAGAGAGAGAGCAAGCGAGAGAGAGAGGGAGAGCATGCATGGGTGTGAGATGGAGAGCAAGTGATAGATAGAGCGATGGAGAGAGAGAGAGATAGAAAGAGAGGTAAAGAAAGGGAGAGAAAAGAATGGATAGCGAGAAAAATTTTGATAGTATTTTTGTGTGTGTGTGAGGAGAGAACAAAAGAGAGGAGTGAGAGATAGAAAAACTAAGAGATAGAGAGAGCAAGAGAAGGGCGAGGGGGTGAGAGGGAAGGAGGGGAAGAGAGTGAGAGAGAGAAAATAAAGTTGAGGGGGAGGGGAGAAAGATGGGGAACAGCAGGGGAGCGAGAAATAAAGCAAGAAAGGTGGAGAGGCAGTGTGATGAGTGAAAGAGGGTTAGGTAAAAATAGAAGAATATATGTGGAATAGAGGGTGTGTGTGTGAGATATTTCAAGAATAAGATAGCTTGTGAAATTTAGAGTGGGAGAGAGTGATACATGTTGAAAGAAAAAGAGAAAGAGAGAAGGAGAGAAAGAGAAGAGCTAGAAAAAGAGAGATAGAGGGAGGTAGAGAGAGTGATAAATGTGAGAGTGATGAGAGAGAGAGAATAGGGAAAGAGAGGGAGGCAAAAACATATGGAATGAGATAGGGAGAGAGAGGCTGACAGATGGAGAGATAAAAGGAGATAAAAAAAGAGTAAAAAAAGAGAGGTAGGTGTGATAAATATAGAAGAGAAAGAAAGGGATGGATGGATAGAGGGGCAAAAAAGATAGAAGTGAAAGAGAAGAAAGTTGAGGAGAGAGCAAGAGAGAGATAAAGGGAGAATTAATAAGTGTAAGAGCAAGGGAGAGAGATTGTGATAAAGAGAAAGACAGAGAGAAGACAGTATGCAAAACGGAGAAGAAATGGTGTGTGAGATAGAGAAGGAAAGAAAACTATAGAGGTAAGAGGGAGTGATGGAAGATAGAGAGAATGATAGAGTGAGAAATAGATATAGAGGGAGGAAAATAATAAGTGTGAGTAAAAGAGCAAGAAAGGCAGCAAACAAGGTGAGAGAGATAGAATAAGATAGAAATAGGGAAAACAAAGAGGACAAGTGAGTGGGAGTGGGAGTGGGAGAAAGAGGGATAGACGGTTAACAAGGAGGTGTGAGAGAAAGCTAGGAAGAGGGAAAAAGCGAGGTGAGAGAGAGGATAAGTGAAAGAGAGAGAGAAGAGTGAAAGAATAAGTGGGAAAAAAGAAAAGAGGGAATAAGATTAATACTGAGGGCATAAGAGAGCTAGTAAAAGGTAGAGTAGGAGTGAGAGAGATGGGGAAAGAGCAAGATAGAGAGATAGAGAGCAAGCAAAAAAGAGGAGAAAGGGAGAGAAATATTACAAGAGAGTGAGAAAGAAAAAAAATAGGGGGAGGGGAGAAAGATGGGGAAAAATATTTTTACCTAACTCTCTTTCTCTTCTCTATCTACTTTCTCTCTCACTCCATATCAACTCTCCCTCACTTGCTCACTCACTCGCTTGCTCTCTTTTCCACTTCATATCTCTCTTCCATTCCAACCCTCAAACAATCCCATCCTACATCCCTCTTTCTCCCCCTACTTATCCCCCCTCAAATTTTTATTTCCCTCTTCCTCTTTTCCTCTACTATCTTTATCTTCTTCAGACCATTCTCTCCCTCCCACCCACTTTTACTCTCTCTATCACTATTGAACTGTCTCAATTCTTTAACACTCTCTCTCTCTCTTTCTCTCTCTCTTTCCTCTCTCTTTCTCTCCCTCTATCTCTCTCTCACTCTTCCTCTTTCCCTCTCTCTTTCTTTCATTTCTCTATCTCCCTACCTCCCTCTCTCTCTCTCTCTTCCTCTATTCCTTTCTCTTTCTTTCATCTCTCTATCTTCCCTACCTCCCTCCCTCTCTCACTCCCACTCTATCTATGTCTCACTCTCCCTCCCACTTTCACGTTCATTATCTCTTTATCTCACTCACCCTTTGTCTTTCTCTTTTTACCACTCTTATTGGCTCTCTCACTCTGTCTTCTTTCGCTCTCTCATTCTCCCACTCTATCTTCTTTCTATCATACTCTCTCTCTCACACACCCACACACATACTATCAATCTCTCTCACACACTCTATCATGCTTTTTATTTCCCTCTCCCTCCTTTCCTCTACTCTCTTTATCTTCTTCAAACCAATCTCTCTCCCTCCCACTTTTTCTCTCTCTATCTCTTCTCTTATCTCTCAATCTCTCTCACTTTCTCTCAATTCTCAAACACTCTCTCTCCTTCTCTCCCTTTATTTCTTTTTCCATCTCTCTTTCTCTCCCTCTATCTCTCACTCTTCCTCAGTCACTCTCTCTTTCTTTCATCTTTCTATCTTCTCTACCTCTCTCCCTCACTCCCACTCTCTGTCTCACTCTCCCTCTCTCTTTCACATCCATCCACCCTTTTTACCTCTCTTATCATCACTTTAGCTCTATCTTCTTTCTCTCTTACTCTCGATCACTCGCTTTTTCTCTCTCTTCCAACCCTCGAATGCTCCCTCCCTACATCTCTTTTTCTCCTCCTCTCTATCTCTGTTCCTCTCTATATTTCCCTTTCCCTCCCTTCTCTACTCTCCCTATGATCTCTCATACATTTTCTTTCTATCTTTCCCTCTCAACCTCCTTCATTTTTTCTTCTTTCTTTTATTTAACTCTCTCTCTCTCTTTCTCTCATTTTTTTTCTTGTTCTTGCTCTATTTCAATCTTTATTTCTTCTTCTCTTAGCTCTCTATATCTTTGTCTCTAATTTCATTACTCACTTTCTCTCACTTGCTTTCCCTCTGTTGTTCTTGCTCTCTCTCATCTCTCCTACACCACTCTCTTGCAATCTCTACCTACTTCTCTCCCTTTCTATCTTTCTATCTCTTTGTCTTACCTCAATCTTTTCTTCCCTCTCTCCCACTCCCACTCTATCTACTACTCTCTATCCCTCTATTTATCTCTTTCCCTTTCTCACACTCTCTCCCTCCATCCATAACTGACACACTCTCTTTAATTTTGTCTGACTGTACCTCTCTTTTCTCTTTCATCATACTTATCGTAATCTCTCTATCCCTTTTTCTTCCCCCATCTCTATTGTACCTCTCCAGATTTCTCTCTCCTTTTTTATCCTCCCTCTATCTCTCTCCCACTATTTACCTCTCTCATCTCTCTCTTCGTCTCTCCATCTACCAATCTCAATCTCTTTTACTTGCTTGTTCATTCTATCTCTCTCACATTCTCTCTCCTTTGCTCTTTTGCTCTCTCTCTTACTTCTCTCTTTTTGAATCATCTCTCTCTCTTACTCTCTTCATTCTCTCTCCTTCTCTCCCATATTCTCGCTCTAGTGGAGTGGGAAAAAGGGTGTAAGAGATAAATAGATAGAGAATAGAGAGAGAGAACTATAAAAAAGAGAGTAAAAGAGAAAATAAGATAGAGGGAGTACATAGTGAGAAAGAGAGAAAGAGGGAGGGAAAATAATAAGGAAGAGTGAAAGATGAATGAAGAGAGAAAGAGCATGATAGAAAGAGAGAGTAAGATGGAGAGTAAGTAGGGGAGCTACAGAGAATGAGAGGGAGTGGGTGACAAGGAGAGAGAAGAGTGAGGTACATCGAGGAGACCTAGAGAGCAAGAACTAATGAGTAAGAGAGATAGAGAGAGGAGAGATTGAGTGAGAACGATAGTGGAAGAGAGAGAGAGAGAGAACAAATGAGAGAAAGGGAAAGATAATGAGAGAGAAGAGGAAATAAGATATAGAAGGAGAGAGAGGGATGAGAGAGAAATAAAGAGATTAGGAGATAGGGAAGGAAAAAAGAAAGTGTGAAAAAGGGTGAGAGAGAGAGGGTGCAAGGGAGCAAGATAGAAATATATATATATAAAGGGAGAGAACTAGAATAAAATTAAGAAAAAAGTGAGAGATAGCGTGAGGGAGAGGGAATGAGGAAGTAAAAATGAAAGAAAGGGAGAGGGAGCAGGAAGAAGTATGAGAGAAATTGGGAAACTATAAGAGAAAAATGTTGAGGGTTGAGAGAGATAAAAGAGGGAAAGCAAGATAGAGATTGTATTTGAGGGATAGGGAAGAGAAAGAGTGAGGTAAGAGAGAGAAGAGAGAATGACAAAAGAGAGAGTAAGAGGGAGAAAGGAGAGCAAGAGAGGGATAAAGAGGGATTTTCTAGAGAGTGTTATGGAGAGTAAGTGAGGGAGATAATAAGATAGTGAGATAGAGGAAGGTAGGGAGAGATATTGAACTAAGAGGAATTGAAATAGGGAAAGAAAAAGTGAAAGAGGGAGAGGGAGAGAATGAAAAGAGAGCGAGGGAAAATAAATCAAGAGAGAATGAATGAGAGGGAGAGAATAAAGGAGAGAAGGAGAATAAATGAGAGAGAGAGAGCATGAAGAAAATGGAGAGGGAGAGAAGCATAGAGTGGGAGTGAGAGAGTGTGAAAGAGAGGGAGGAAAGAGAGTGAGAAACATAGAGATGGAGGGAGAAAAGCGAGAGAGAGGAGAAGGAGAGGGAAATAGAGGTAGAGAGAGTAAAAAAGGAGAGAGCAAGTAAAAATTAAAGAAGAGAGCAAGTGAAAACTAGAGCAAGAGAATGGTAATGAGAGTTAAAATAGGGAGTGAGATAGAGAGAGCGAGAGAAAAACATAGAGTGAAGAGAGAGTGAGGGAAGAGGGAGCAAGAGAAAGAATGGTCGAGGGAGAAAGAGCAAGAGGATCATGGGAGGGGAAGAGAAGGTGTAGCTGAAGGGAGGGAGAGAGAGGAAGTGTGCTCGAGAGAGAGAGAGAAACATGCAAGGGTGTGGGATGGAGAACAAGTAATAGATAGATCGATGGAGTGATAGAAAGTTACGTGTAGTAGAGAATGTGAGCAAGAGAAAGAAATAGAGGTAAAGAAAGGGAGAGATCAGGCTGGATAGAGAAAGAAAATTTTGATAGTATGTGTGTGTGTGTGAGAGAGAGAGTATGACAGAGTGTCTGTGAGAGAAGAGGGAACAAATAAGAAGAGTGGGGGACACAAAAAAAAAGAGATAGAGAAATCAAGAGAAGGGAGAGTAAGTGAGAGGGAAGGAGGAGAAGAGTGTGAGAGAGAAAATAAAATAAAGGGGGAGGGGAGAAAGATGGGGAACAGCGGGGGAGCTAGTAATAAAGCAAGAAGGAGGGAGAGATAATGAGATGAGTGAAAGAGGGTTAGGTAAAAAAAGAAGAATGTATGTTGAAGAGAGAGAAAGTGTGCGAGATATTTCAAAAATAATGTAGTTTGATAAAGTTAGAGTGAGAGAGGGATATATATTGAGAGAATAAGAGAAAGAGAGAAGGAGAGAAAAAGAAGAGCGAGAGAAAGAGCAATAGAGGGAGGCAGAGAGAGTGATAATGAGAGTTGAGAGAGATAAATGTGAGAGTGAGAGGAGAGAGTGAAGAGAGAAAGAGAGGGAGGAAAAAACATAAGGAATGAGATAAGGAGAGAGAGGCTGATAGATGGCAAAGCAAAAGGAGATAAAAAAGAGCAAAAAAGAGAGGTAGGTGTGATAAATAGAGAAGAGAAAGAAAGGGATGGATGGATAGAGAGACCAAAAAAGAGAGAGGTGAAAGAGAAGTGAGTGGATGAGAGAGAGCAAGAGAGAGATTGAGAGAGAAATAATAAGTGTAAGAGCAAAGGAGAGAGATTGAGATAAAGAGAAAGAGAGAGAAGACAGTGTGAGAAAGAGAGAAGAAAGGGTGTGTGAGATAGAAGGAGTGATTATGAGAGAAAGGGAGATAGATAAATAGAGATTAGGCAAGAAAGCAAGAGAAGAGTGAAAGAAGAGGGGAAAAAAGAGAAAGAGAGAAAGATAAATGTGGAAGGGGAAGAGAGATAGTAAAAGGTGGAGTGGGAGTGAGAGAGAGTGAGGTAAAGAGCGAGCTAGAAAGAGATAGAGAGTAAGCGAGCAAGAGGAGAGAGGGAGACAATTAGAGAGAGACAGGGAGGAGGTAGAGAGAGTGAGATAGAGAGCGAGAGAAAACTATAGAGGTAAGAGAGAGAGAGGGAAGAGAGAGCAAGAGAGAGAATGATAGAGTGAGAAATAGATAGAGAGTGAGGAAAACAATAAGTGTGAGTAAAAGTGTAGGAAAGGCAACAAACAAGGTGTGAGAGAAAGAATAAGATTTAAATAGGGAAAACAAAGAAAATAAGTGAGTGGGAGTGGGAGTAGGAGAGATAGGGATAAAGATTTAACGAGGTGTGAGATGAAGCTAAAAAGAGGGAAAGAGCAAGGTGAGAGAGAGGATAAGTGAAAGAGAGAGAGAAGTGTGAAAGAAGAAGTGAGCAAAATGGAAAGAGGGAGTAAGATAAATATAGAGGGCAAAAGTGAGATAGTAAGAGGCAGAGTGGGAGCGAGAGAGAAGGGGAAGAGCGAGCTAGAGAGAAAGCAGGAAAGAGGAGAGAGGGAGAGAAATATTAAAAGAGAAGCGAGTGAGGTAAAAATGGAGAGAAAGTCAGAATAAATGAGAGATAGATGAGAGTAGATAGAAGAGGAAGTGATTAAGAGATAGGAGATGAGAGGAAAGGAGGGGAAGAGAGTGAGAGAGAGAAAATAAAATAGAGGGGGAGGGGAGAAAGATGGGGAAAAATATTTTACCTAACCTTCTTTCTCTTACTATCTACTTTCTCTCTCACTCCCTGTCACTCTCTCACTTGCTCTCTTTTCCACTCCATATCTCTCTTCCATTCCAACCCTCAAACACTCCCATTCTATGTCCTTCTTTCTCCACTTCCTTATCCCCCTTCCTATTTTTATTTCCATTTCCCTCCTTTCCTCTACTCTATTTATCTTCTTCAGACCATTATCTCTTTCCCTCCCACTTTTACTCTCTCTATCTCTTCTGCTCTCTCTCTTAATCTCTCTCGCTCTCTCTCAATTCTCTAACACTCTCTCTCCTTCTCTCACTCTCTTACTCTCCCTCTATATCTCTCAATGTTCCTCTGTCCCTCTCTCTTTCTTTCATCTCTCTATCTTCCCTACCTCCCTCTATCACTCTCTCCCTCTTCCTTTGTCCTCCTCTTTCTTTCATCTCTCTATCTTCCCCCCTCCCTCCCTCCCTCACTTCCACTCAGTCTTTGTCTCACACTCGCTCCCTCTTTCACATCAATTATTTCTTTATCTCACTCACTTAATCCCTCTCTTTTTACCTCTCTTTTCATCTCTCTCACTTTATCTTCTTTCTCTCTCACTCTCTATGACTATCTCACTCTCTGTCTCTCACTTTTTCTCTCTAACTCAATCTCTCTCTTTCATGCCTTCTCTTTCACACTCTATCTCTTTCTCTATCTCTCCCTCATTCAAACAACGCTCCCTCCCTACATCCCTTTTCTCCGCCTCCCTATCTCCCTTCCTCTATCTATTTCCCTCTCTCCCTTCTCTACTCTCCCTATGATCTCTCATACATTTTCTCTTTCTCTCTCAAGCTGGTCCATTTTTTCTTCTCTCTTTTTTAACTCTTTCTCTCTCTCTTTCTCTCCTTTTTATTTCTCTTTTTCACTCTATTTCCATCTTTATTTTTTCTTCTCTTGTCTCACTATCTCTCTTTCTCTAATTTCATTCCTCACTTTCTCTCACATGCTCTCCCTTAGTTGTTATTGCTCTCTCTCATCTCTCCCACACCACTCTCTTGCAATCTCTACCTATCTCTCTCCTTATTTATCTTTCTCTCTCTCTTTCTTACCTCAATATTTCCCTCTCTCCCACTCCCACTCTCTCTACCTCTTTCCATCTCTCTCGCACTCTCTCCCTCCCTCCATAACTCACCCACTCTCTCCCTCCCTCCATAACTCACCCACTCTCTCCCTCACACTCTTTGATTATGTCTAACCCTACATCTCTTCTCTCTTTCAACATACTTATCATAATCCCTCTATCCCTTTTTCTCTTCTGATCTCTGCCTTACATCTCTACTATTATCTCTCCTTTTTTACCCTCCCTCTATCTCTCCCCCACTCCTTACCTCTCTCATCTCTCGCTTCGTATCTCTATCTCCCTATCTCAGTCTCTTTTACTTGCTTGTTCATTCTACCACATTCTCCCTCCTCTACTCTCTTGCTCTCTCCTTACTTCTCTCTTTATTAATCATGTCTCTCTCTTACTCTCTTTACTCTCTCTCCTTCCCTCCCACAATCCCACTCTCTTTGTCTCACTCTCCCTCCTTCCACTTTCTTTATCTTTTTATCACACTCTCCCTTCCTCCCTCTCTTCTTACCTCTCTCTTGCTCAACCCCCTCTCCTCATCTCTCTCACTCTATCTTCTTTCTCTCTCACAGTTTATTACTATCTCACTCTATGTTTCTCGCCTTTTCTCTCTCCCCATCTCTCTCTTTCTTGCCCTCTCTTAAACACTCTCTCCTTTTTCATTCTCTACCACATTATAACACTCAAACGCTCCCTCCTTACAGCCCTTTTTTCCCCCCTCTCTGTCACCTTTCCTCTCTCTTTATCTATCTATCTCCATTTTACTTCATTCTCAACTCACTCCACCATCTCTCATACATTTTCTCTTATGTTTCTATTTTTTCCTCTCGCTTTCTCTCCTTTTCCTTTCACTTTCCCACTCTATTACCTTCTTTCTATCTCTTCCTCTAAACCTTTCTCTCACACTCATCTCTATCTTTTCGTAGCTCCCTCTCCCACATCTTCTATCTCTCATCCTCTCCATCTCACCCTTCCCTCTCACTCATTTTTTCCCTCTCTCCTTCTCTCTTTCTCTCACACCTTATTGCTATCACTCTCTCCTTCTATGTCTTCTCTCTCTCCCTCTCACTTATCCAATCTTGAGAGCTCTCTATCACATACCACATTGCTCACTCTCTCTCACCCGCTCTCCCTCACTCGCTCTTGCACCCTCTCATCTCTTGGAAACCCTCTCTTATCAGTCTTTACCTATCTCCCTCCCATTTATTACATTTCTCCTTACCTTTATTTCTCTATCCCCCTCTCTCCCTCCCTCTCTCTTGCTCAGTCCTTTACTTTCTCACCCTCTTTCTTCCTCTTTGACCCTCTGTCTTATTTCTTCCTTTCCATACTTATCTTATTCTCTCTCCACCCTCACTCTCTCCCCATCTTTTCCCTACCTCTCACTATATCACTCTCCGTTTTTCTCCCTCAATTTATCTCTCTTCCTCTTTATCTCTTATATTCTCTCTCTCTCCTCTCTCCATCTCTTGTCTCCCTCTCTTTTCTCTTTCACATGCTTGCTCATTCTATCTCTCTCACACTCTTTTCCTTTCTCTCTTCCTGTCTCTCTTATCTTTATTAATAGTCTTCTCTCTCTTTATCTTACTCTCTTCACTCTCCCTCTCACCTTCTCTCTCTCCCTTTATCTGTCTCATGCTCCCTATCTCCATCTTTTTTCACCTCTATCTCATGCTTGTTCTCTGTAACCTCACTCTAGTTCTCTCACACCCTCCTCTCTCTCCCTCCATTTCTATCTCTCTCTCTCTATGTCTCTTTTTCTTGCTATCACTCTCTTGTTCTCTTTTATCATTCACTTTCTCTTTCTCTCACTCTCTTGTGCCCTCTCCTTCCCTCCCTCCTTCCCCTTCTCTATCACTCACTCAGTCTCTCCCTCTCTCACTCTGCCTCTCATCGCTCCCTTTCTATTCAATCTGTTCTCTATCTTCCCCTCTCTCCCACTCTTTATACTCACTCCGTTCCTATTGTCTTATCTCTCTCCTATCTCTTTATATTTACCTCCCTCTCTCCCTCTCTCAAATCTCTCTCCTCTTACAATCTTGTCTCTCGCTTGCTCCCTCCCACTCTCTCTCTCTCTCTCTCTCACTATTGCTCTCACTTTTACCATTATCCCCATCTATACCTCGTTCTTTCGCCCTAACCCTTTTTCAATCTCGAGCTTACTCTCACTTTTATCACTATCGTTAGTCTCTCCCTCTCTCATTTCTCAATTACTTTCTTTCTCTGAACCTCCTTATTTATTTCTCTTTCTCTCCCTAAATACATCTTTATTTTCTCTCTCTACTCCGCTCTCTTTTTCTATCTCATTCTCTCTCTTCCTCCCCTTCCCTTTTTATCTAGCTTGCTCTCACCAACACACTCTCTCACTTGTTCCCATCTTTCCTTTCTCTCAAATGTTTGCTCACCCACTTTACCACTCCTTATATCTCTCTCTTTTCTCGCCACTCTCTCTTCTCTTTTATGTGTCATTCGTCCTATCTCGCTCTATCTTCCATTTATATCTCTCACTCTCACTCTCTCTATCTCCTCCTCTCACTCTCTAAATCGATCTCTCACTCTCTTACTCTCTCTATAGCCCTCCCCCTTCTATTCCTGTCGTTCAATCTTCCTCATGCTCTCTCTCTCCCTCCTTCCCACCCTTCATCCCTCACTCTCATTTGTCTCCCTCCCTCTCTCTCTCACTTCTATTTTTCTAGCAATACTCACACTCGCTCTATGACACTCTATCTACTCTGCTTACTCGTTCACTCTTTCCCACTCTATTGTTTCTCTCTTTTGATCTTGCTACTCTTTTTTCTTTCTATTATTTATCTCTGTCCCTTTTTCTGCCACCCTCCCTCTTGCTTTCCCTCTCCCTCACTCTCACTTACCACTATCTCTCAATTTCCATATCTCCCTCCCTCCCTCCCTGACTTCATTTTACCTCTCTCTCTCCCCTTCCCATTTCTCTCCACCCCTCTTTTGATTTCTTTCTCTTTGTCCTTGCACTTCCTCTCTCTCTCTCATTCTCTCTTTCTCTACCTCTCTTTCATCCCTTAGTCTCTTTTTCTCCCTCTCTCTCTCTCGCTTGTTGGCTATTCTCTATCTCTTTATCACCTTATCGCTCTCCCTCTCTCTCTTTTCATCTCATTCTCTCTCTTACTTTCTCTTCCTATCTCACCAACTTTCTCTGCTCCTCTTGCTTTCTCTTCTCCCCCACCTCTCTCTTGCACTCTTACCCTTTCACTCACTCTTACTTTATATCTTTCTCTTGCTCTCTCTTCTATCTAGCTCTCTCTCTTTCTCTTCTTTCACTCTCCCTCTCTGCATCATCCTCTCTCACACTTTCTCTCTCCCATCCTCTCTCTACCTCCTATCCTCTCCCTCTCTCTATCTTTCTCTCTTTTCATTTCTTATTCTCTCTCTTTCTCACAAGCTTTATCTTACTCTTCGCTCTCATTCTGTCTCTATCTTTCTTGCTCTCTCTTCATTTTTTGTCTATCTCATTTGCTTAATCTATTTTACTCTCTTCTCTCTCTTCTCTCTCACAAGTGTTTAGATTTATTGAATCACTCAATGGAATGTTTAATTTACTTAGAGCCTTCTAGAACATATCAAAATAGTCAAAAACTGCAAAAAAAATCCATCCATAACTGTCTCTGACACCTCTAGTGTCGGTTCTGGCACCTTCGGCGCCTATTCTCTGGATTTTAGGGCCACTAACGCCACCATGTAACACCTCTACTATTTCACCCTGTTTTAATTGCATTGCACTCCTAACAGATATACCTACAAGATAAGCATTAAAACAAACTTTCTTTAAAGTTTAATTTCATTCAAAAAAAATTGAGAAGTGTAAAGGTAACTAAGCATAGAAAGCATCCAAATATGCCTAGTTAGAATTTTTTTTCTTGCTCGTTCTGGCTCCAAATTGCACTACTTTTGTCCATTTTTGCTTCTTTTTTCTCCCAAAGTCTGTTTCTTGTGCCTTAAGCTAAAAAATACAAAATACCTTCCTTTAAAGTGTAGATCATTAAAAATAAGCATAAAATGTATATGAAAAACTAGTCAATTTTTAGGTGTATCAATACTCCTTTGTCCAATCTTGAAAAGTCCTAAACTTTGAAATTCATCAAGTCAATATTTTTTTTATAAAAATCAAGATTTTCCTTATGTGATTTCGATTGTCTAAGAAGTAATAAACTATAGAGGTTTGACCTTATAGGAAACTTTAAAATCCAGCTTAACATTAACCTATCTAATGTTTAATAGTAGATTGAAGAAATTTGCCGGTCAGCATAAATGGTTTCACAGGCTAAAACAGATGTCATAAATTCTTTAATTCATTTAATCAAGCCTCACTAGCAAGTAATGTATCTATTTCTCAGGATAAATGGTTGTGCTCATTCATTTAAACTATTATATATATGAGATCGGTTTAGTCTCATATTTTCAAAAACAAAATATTGTTTTGAAAAATTATATATGTATACATCTACATACATACATATATATATATATNATATATATATATATATATATATATATATATATATATATATATATATATATATATATATATATATATATATATATATATATATATATATTCATCTTCCCACCTTAAGGGACTGGCTTTTCCTCTTTCCCTTTTCATCTTAGAAGCCATGTATAATTTAATAATATTTCAACGAAATTTCAACTGTAGTTTCAAAAGACTTAAACAAACTCATTTCAGGAGAAATAAACATTTAACCATGGATTTCTCATTAGTCCCTTCAAAATTTTTAAATTTTTGGCCTAAACACAATGTGGAAGAAATCCATGGTGAAATGAAAAATTTTCTATGCCAAAATGTGTATCTTACCTGAAGAGGAAGAAATCTAAAGTTTGAAGATCTAACTCCAAGCCAATCACCCACATATCTAAGCCATAGGGGAGCAAGTTGCAAAATATAAGAGGAAGAAGACGAACCAGGAGAAAAAAAGATGAAAAAGGGCGATCTTGGTGCTAAAAATGATGATCCCTACTTCATAGATGAATGGCGCTATAACGCTTAGTTGTGGCACTATGGCTTTAGTGCTCAACAATACAAATTTTTGTTATTTTTGTCATTTTCAAAAGATCACAGGAACCTAAGATTAATGGACCCTAAATTGGTCGATTTAATAATATTTGATTTATCTATCTTTCCTTTTTTTTCAAATTTCTTCAGTCTTCTTTTGCAATGGTTTGAGAGTTCAAATTAAATCACTCGGGGCATTCTAATATTAAGTACTAACAACAAAAACTTAACACGTTTTCTAATATTAATCATAAATTCATTACAAATCATAAATTCATTACAAACAGACGTAATATCACTTCAATAGCAATAAGCATGTCAGTCGTCAACATGGGAAAAAAGTATGTATTTAACATATATATATATATATATATAATTTGGAAAAGTGGTATTTTAATTTTTAAAAATACAAAACCGAACCGATCTCATACATGCAATAATTTAAATAAACGAGCAAAGCACCACAAGACACATATCTATCCTAGGGAATAGACACGTTACTTGATTGTGAGACTTGATTAAATAAAATAAAGAAAATTTATGGCATTTGTTTTAGTCCATGAAACCTTTATGTTGACCAAAAAATTTGTCTACTAATATAAAAGTTTAGAATATTAGGTTGGGTTCTAAAGTTTTTTATAGGAGCAAACCCCTATAGTTAATTACATCTTAGACAATCGAAAATCGCCTAAGAAAACTCTCAATTTAGATCAGAATGTATTGTCTTAAAAAATTTCAAATTTTAGGATTTTCAAGGTCGGACAAAAGGGATATCAAATGGAAAAGAAAAATAGTAACAGTTATTTTCAGAATCCAAAGTGAGAAAACTAGGGGATGTCCTAGATTTTGAGGCAAGCCTCGGAGACTTCCCAAGCTATTCTATAGTTTGGCTTCAATTTCGAGTAAATATTATTTTATGTTTTATCCTGTCAATTTTATTATTTAGGGCTTACACTTGCATGATACAGTCATACAAATAACCTGGAAGATTGGAGGGTTTATGTCGTAACAAATGATAAGCTCAGATCCTAAAGCAAGTTAGGGCTTTAATTGCACAACAGGGTTGTGCAAATGCCTAAAGATAAATTAAGGATTTATGTTGTACTAGATGAGCTACCTTGAAACTCTATGGTTTGTTATTTAATTTTAAGAATGATTTACTGTTGTAGATCAGGTTTGCTCTTATAGATCTGTTAGCTCTTTCAAATTTTTTCTTTCATACATTGTTGTCATGTTACCCATAGGGTTAGCTCCAAGCTCATTGTCGAAGTGACAGCTCCAGGTAAGAACTTATAGTTTTGCAATTAAGTGACAAGTTTTGTAATTGTTCAAGTGTCTTTAGGTGAGATTTTGATTTAATTAGAGAGACACCGATTAGGATCATATGGTTCCCTCATTCTGACAACATTATTTTCTCTTGAATTTACTTAGCCTAAATGAGCTATTAAGCTCATTCAAACTAGAGAACTCCTGTTAGCAACCGCTGGTTACCTCATCTGAGAATTCCTCATAGACTCAAAAGGGGTGTATTATGTTTGTTCATTGTTTTGAAAGTGTAGATTTAATTTTAAAAATGTGTTATATGTTTTTCAGGCTTTGCATATAAAGTAAATAAATGTGGGTAGAAATGGTGTAAAGTAAATAAATAAAATTACAATGCATAAAATATAAATGCATACCTGGGCCTCAGCTACTTTTGTATGGTTAACATCATAAAACATAATATATTTGTAAGAAATTTAAATAAATTATAGGAAAGTAAACAGGAGCATCCAGTATAGAAAAAGTTAGAAAATGAGCCACGGGTAAGCAAAACAAAGCTCGTAGTCACATATGAAAGACCGAGACTTGGTGTAAGATATCAGTAAAGGTGGGGGCTTAGTGTTGTACTGTGTGTTTCTTAAGCTTGAGTAAGAGCTACAAACCAGAATCTAAGGAGGTCAGTCCTAACCACGATCCAAGTAATTAATCATGGACCTTTATAAATTTTTATCTTTAATTTAGTTTTCATGCATGTAGAATTTACTTTAGCAGGAAAAAGAAATTTTATTTTTGTAAATACTTTGCAAAGTAATATAGACCATAGATTAATTACGTTGACTGATCTAAAACTACTGGCAACCTAAGAGTATCAGAAGTAATAATCTCATAAAGAGTCGATGAATAGTATCATTGGTCCTTATCCTCTCCTCTTATTGAAGTTCCTTGAGGTAGGAGATATTGTTCTAAATCTCACAACGTGTCCCTGGTATAGCACACATTAACATTATCTTCATTGCCCTAGATACCTAGACCTCAAACTTACACAAGTCCGATGATCCATATATGTCAAATAAAAAAATATCCTCAGTTTATCACAAGGATTTAAATACCTTAGAGAGGACTCAAATCCTTGAGCATTGCGTTAATTAATGTATAATAAGTAGTATAGGACATTTCTATTGATTTAGATGAATTATCAGATCTGGAAGCATAACTTGGTGGGTCCCTCAAAGTTTAATGGATGATTTTCTTGAACAAAACATAATAAGTTTAGTTGTCATTCAAAACATCCAAAAGATTATAAAATAAACAGTGTTCGGGGAATAACCTTAAACAGCAATTAATATCCTTTGAAATGTTTCAAGTTCATTTGAACTTTTTATGTTGTTCATTTGATCATCCGAAGTTAAATTTTGATTCAGTGAATTAATTTGTCTTGTGCTCAATGAACCTTGATGTCTTAATCATCCCATGAGCGGGGTGCTTAGACATTTGCTTGATATTTTATTTAAGAGTTATGTAAGTAGATGTCCTTAAGGGCAAGCTCAAGTCATTAAGGATCTTGTGCTCGTGATTAAAGGTAGGCTTGTAGTGTTTTGAAGTTTTCCATGATTGATTGAGTTTCCTTTTCTAAACCTCATAAAGCAAATTTAAATCGGGCCTAATTCACTACCAAGCCCTCAAGTTAAATTTTTAGAGTGGATTTGCAGTAATCAAAATGTTCAGTTAGATGGATTTACTTATTAATCAAAGATCATGTTTATCATCTATTTACCAATTAGGGGCTTCAAATGAGTAAGTTATTATCTTCCTAGCTCAATCCCACTACCTTAGAATCATCCAGTTAGGTTAACTTCCAAGTCATACTAATTTAAGAAAATTACAATTTTACCCTTGTTG
Organism: Phalaenopsis aphrodite; assembly: GCA_003013225.1. Lineage (NCBI taxonomy): Eukaryota > Viridiplantae > Streptophyta > Magnoliopsida > Asparagales > Orchidaceae > Phalaenopsis > Phalaenopsis aphrodite. The sequence goes on along the minus strand of NEWO01000163.1, from coordinate 964,599 downwards.
CAGGAAAGTGGTGAGTTGATTTCTACTTCTTATCCCTTCATGTTTCAAACATCCAAGAGAGTTCATTATGATCAATATTACCCATTTACCCTTTGACTTAACCTAAAATTTAATTAGGGCATCAAAATCTCATAATTACCATTTTGCTCTTAAGTCACTCAACTTCATAATTCATTAAATTCAACTCAAATGACTTTAAAATTTTCTTGGTACCCCACTCATGGGTTAATAAAATATCAGAGGTGAAATTATAATTTTCTAATTTATATTTATTTTTTATGATTATTTTACTCAAAAATAGGGTTTTTTAATGTTAATTCATTTAATTAATCAAAGTAAAGTTTCTATCCTTAAAAAAAATTATTTGAGGTTTACTTACGTCAAAGGACCACCTGGAAAAAATTTCAAGATTTTTTGAGTTTTATTTTAATTATTATAATTATTTATTAATTTTAGTAATTAATTAAATAGAAAATATACTTTAATTTGAAAAATTACTTTTTACATCTTTTTAGTCCCTCTGAGTTCAGAGAACTCAAAAAAACAAAATTTTTATTTTTATGATTTTTATTTTATTTTTTGTAATTATTTTAATGCAAAATTAAGGAAAATAAATTTTTAGCATTTGAATAATGCATAAATTTATTAATAAAATTAAGAAAAAATATTTTGAGTGGTACCAAATGATCAAGGAATAATTTGTGATATTTTGGTGCATTTTTATATTTTTTTGATTTTTAACTATTTGTTTTAACACCAATTTTAATTTTCTTGAGTGTCTCTATTTACAAGGAACACTCCAAACCACTTTTCATAATTTTCTTAATTATATTTTATTTTTTTTAATTATTTTATTGCAAAAATCTCATTTATCTTGAAAAATAAGTTTTGATATAAAATATGTTTCAAATGAGTTTCAAATTTTTACAATAACTTAATATATTCATTGTCTTCACTGTGAATCATTTTTTTGTGATTTATTGAATTATATTTTATTTATTTAGTTTTTTATGAGTTTTAATGACTTAATTACCTAAGATAATACAACTAATTATTAAAGCTTATTTTATTTTTTTCCTAAGGTCTTCTAACTACAGTGAACCTACCAAAGTAAGTCTTGTGTTTTTTTTTAATTTATTTTTTATTTATATAATTATTTTAAGAAAAAGGGAGACTTAACCTTGAAAATTGGTGCTTTTAGGGTTAGGGGGTTCTTTGACTTTGGAAAAAATCAAAGAACGCTCCTAATCACATGGAGAATAAACCCCTAAATTTCAAGTCAAGGTAATTAATATTTAATTAAATAAAATTACAACAAGTTCTAGAGTATATAATTAATTAAAAATAAAATACATAACAAATAATATTTTTTTTACTTCGTAATTTATTTTTCTATTCACTGAGCATCAGGATATTTTTATTTTATTTTGATGATTTTTCTACACCAAGTTATGATTTTTTTAGTTTTTAGTATTTAATTAAATAAGAAAAGCCCTAATTAACTACTTATCCATGTGACACCCACGTTAACCTCAACATCTCCGAATGCACACGCAGGGGCCTTCGATTTGTTACACTTTCCACGTAAGCTTGCCACACAGTCACGGTTCATGTCCCGTAGCTTCATCCGAAGCGATCTGGATCATCCATTTGATACACGCGAAAACAAACTACATCCATTCATCATCCCCATCTATTCTAAATTGAGAACTGTACACACTAAAAATGCTTCGATCTCACTTAATAATTAATGAAATCACTCACATTTTATTCATATATCTTCATCTAATGGAGATGAACACATCCATATGGTTAAAAGCATATGAAATGCACATTCTCTTCACAGTTGGTGAAATCAAGCCAAGAATTAAGGATTTTGAGTTATACCTTTACCCAAGAGGTGTGGCCTCAATTGGGTGATTACAGAACCTTCCTTGGAGTCCAACAAACATGCTTAAAGCATCACCTTTCTCTACAATGGGGTCTAGATAGGAGTTCAACCAAAAGGTGGTGTGGCCTTGGTCTATGAGTGGGTTAGAGTGCTCGGGAGAGAGGGCTTTTGATTAGAGAAGTGTTCTTAAGTTCTGGTGAAACTTAAGAGCAGCTTAATTTGGGGATTTTATGAGTTTTGTGAATGGACCATAAAGGGTCTTGTGTTTGAGCTATGAATCTGAGCTCAGGCATAGGGGATGGGTGGTTGAAGACAGTGGGATTGAACTTAGGAAGGTTGCAAGGAGCTTTGGAAACAAATTGACAGAGTTTTCCCAGAGATTTGGCACTTCATCTCCAATGGCCAAAAGTGGGGGATTTTATAGCCATGGCCAATGGGTGAGCTCTGGGCTCTGTTTGGCTAGTCTCCGTAAGTTGAGGTGGAGGGTTGAGCGGCATAAGCAACCAATAGGGAAGTACCACAAGGGATGGGCTCAATTTTAGGTTCAAACGTGGGGTGGCCTCCTCGGTTTTGAGCTCTCTGAAGACTGTGTTGGCTAGCTTTATGTCTTTAAAATGATATTGTTTAGTGTTTCAATCCTGCTGATTTATTTTAAAATTTAGGACTTATTTTTTGCATGATATCCAATCATGCAATTAGCCTAGGAAGAGAGGAGGAATTACGTTGTACCAAATAACAACCTCAGATTGCTAAAATTTAGGACTTACGATAAAAAATATAGTTGTGCAAAAGCCTAAAGAAACTGCAAGGATTTATGTTGCACTAGGCGGGCCACCTCGAAGTCCTATGAACTATGTTGTTTTATTCTAACAAAATGTTTTGCTGATGTAGACCTTGTTTTCTCTCTCAAAGATATTCTTTTGTACATTCTAAGTTATGCTAAAATTGATCCACTTCGTGTTAAGCCTTGCTCGTCCCCTGAAGTCAACCTCTACTTTCTTACATCTTCCTCCAAGCTCCTCGTCACAACGACTCTAGGTTTAGGGTTTTAAATTTTAAGGTGTACATGCAAATAGTTTGGTCAGTGGCCTGGTATAGAGTCCCACCTTACATATGTCCTCTTGTTGCCTATCCTAGAGGTTTTGTAAGTTTTATAAGAAAATACCAGAATAAAAGAACAATAAAAACACAGTAAGGAAAAGCATCAAAAAGTGCAGTAAAGAAAAGCAGTAGGAGGTGTAGCAAGGAAAAGCAATAAAAGGTGTAGTAAAGTGGGTAAAAATGTAGTAAGTATAAGATGAATTAGCATATTTGGTATGTCTGTTACTGCTGCAGAAGGTTTAATATCATAAATATAGCACATGTGTAAAAAAAGTCAGAAGACACGTATATGTGAGGCCTAACATAGGGTAAGAGGCTACCCACAAAAAAATCATGGGAGGGCAACCCAAACCCGACATATGTGACTGGCACATGAATTAGACACAAGTAATGTTTTAAAATGTCGAGCTTTCTTTTGTCATGCAATGATAACTTGAGTTTGTAAAAAATTTTGCAAGCAAAATTTGAGTTTCATTCAAAGGTATATTTTATTATTATATATTTATGTTTTGAGAAATGAGCCAGTCACACCCGCGGGCTAGAACTGTCAGCTAACTATGAAGGCAAGAGGAAACCTTTACTATATGTTAGGGGCAGTAATGTCAATCCTTGACACGCACGTCAGAATTTCCAATACTCCTCACACCTAAATGTCTTTTCAACATTGCTCTTACCTACTTGAACCTCTGCCTTATGGCCCCGCTCGATGCTCCATATACCACCACATAGGAAAGAGAATTTTTTTTTTGGACAAGAAGTTTGATGTCATTCAATTCATCCACTTTAAAGTGATGCTTGCAAACACCCAACACCTCGACCATGTTCGGGTTTACCTCACAAAGGCGCACTGAGAAGTTGGTATGAGAATTTCATGTAATATATGTAAGTACATAACTATTTTTTTAATAGTGCCATTAAACGGATGGTTCTTAAGAAGGAAATTATTTGAAAATAAATCAATCCTCCAAACTGATCAAAATTATATAGTGAAACTAGAGTATTCCCATTCCTTGATAGATTCTAAGATGATCAGAAATTATGAATGAAAATGAACTATAATGCCCAAACATGACATGCAAACAAGTAGAAAGAAAGAGGATTCAAGACAACAAAACAAAATATTCCCTCCTTCTATTCTATAGAACTTTAAATAAGCATAACATTATAGTCCCTTCACTTCATTCCCTTGAGGTTATTTTACCGTGTTTCTTTCATGCATAAATTTAGGACACTAAGGTGGTATAAACGTAAACATTGAACTTTGGGTCTTAGTATATAAATAGATGTAGAATTGTATGGCATGAAAGTAAATTCCCCCAAACTCAATAATAATAATAATGAAGATGGAGTAGTCGCAGCTTCAGGAATCATGAAAAAAGATCTTTGGACATCAAAAGTGTAACATTTTCTGTATCTAAAACTAAAAACATACAAAATATCTTTAATTAAAGCACAATATTATTAAAAACGAGCATAAAATGCATATGAAAAGTAACACATTTTTTGGCATTTCACTGGTTCATATACTCTTCAAATGCAATGTGGTTGTTGGCTAGCTATAGAAGTTCCTCCAGCATTTTGGGTTTGCTTGAACCCAGAAAGTATCGGAACTGCAGACTCTTTAATCTTGTGTTAGAACTGCCTTGGAGACTGCTAGCTCTAGGTTTCAGACCTTAAGCATCTCCTTCTAGAATCTTGTTTCGTTCAGTCCCTTCTTTAGATACCACAAAGAATCTAAACACTTTCATGGATTTTGGGCAATAAAAAATTACCTAAAAATAATCTCTTGTAATCCCTGAAGGAAATAATAATTCTTACAAGAAGCCCATTAAACTATTTGAGGGGAGAATCTCTCAGTGTGATGTAGAGAAATTAACATTTTAATGTCTTTAAAATCTCGAGAAGGCGCATTACTGACTCAAAGCATGCAATACGGTCAGTGGGATCACTGTGACTTTTGTACAGTTTCAAGGTGGGAACCTTGAATGTTTCAAGTGGTTTAGCTTTCATAATATGTTGAGCAAACACATCCTCTGTGTAGTGATTGATTTCTATCACTCCTAATGGTGGCCCTTCCTTTTGTGTGGTGTGGTTCTGACTCTATCTTAAAAATGGGACTCTTCTACTCGTTCGGCTGACCGTGTAGCCTGTTAAACTAGAGGTTTGGGTTCTAGGACATGCTTTTGAACTAGTGGATGGGGTGCTAGTGGATCGGGTTGTGGGAGAGATTGTGCCCTTCCCTTAAGTACCATTTTGGCCAACTTTGCAATTTGTTTAGCCATTTGATCATGGAGCACCTTGGTTTTTTGTTGTATGAATTCTTAGATAGAATCCATGTTAGTTGTCTCATCTCTTTTTGTAGATGGTCTGACTCCATGTTCATCATATTTATTAAGATGTTGAATCCCAAATTGTTTTGTGGATCACGCCTAAGGTAAGAGTATTAATTGGATGAAAAAGAGGAAAAAGAAAGATTTGAATACTTGATATTTGTTTTTTAGTGAGAATTGTGTTATGCCTTTCTTGAAAATTGTCCCCTATATATAATTCATAGGTAGAATTTTTATGTTGCATGACGATTACATTTACACATTTGTAACTAGTGAGCTATTACACTTACACATTTGTAACTAATATTATTTATCCTGACCTCATAACTGATGCTAGCATCGCTATGCTTCTGTAAATCCCTTAAATTTTGCTTCAAATTTATAAATATTTAGTTTGGGTGTTTGAATTACATTCAGTGAGCAAATTTGGTCAGTTAAATATCTTTATCATTTTGTTAGTTTTAATGCTCCTCGATCGCCTCATTCCATGGAGTCTGAATATAAAGACACATCATCCTAGGATAGGGTTAATTCATTAAGCAGAGAGTAAATCACCAAAATTTGATAAGCAACCCACCTTTGAATTATGTATCTTTGTTAAAGTACTTTATCTTAAGAAATATTATTTTCCAAGATAAAAGTTATTGGATAGTCAGCTCTGATATAGTTTTATGATGCTCGTAGGAGCATTTGTTCCTTTCATTCGATCATTCCCTGAGACTGCCAGATTGTTTGCATGAACAATCTATATTCTTTACATCTCCAATTATTTCTCTTTGAGATTTGTGCAAACACATTTCTGATGTACAATATTATTTGATATTATTTTATTTTTTGCTAAGACCTAAAGTTTAAGTTTATAATTATTGTTTGCCTGAAGACTCATAGTTGTAAAGCGATAATTTAACATCTCAAAATTGTGTGATTATTGAATACACATACAGATAATATAAAAATAGAAGGAGAAAACATTGAGACTTTTTACAAGGAAAAACTTTGAAAGAGAAAACATCACATGGTCTAGCCCAAGTAATTCATTATATGTGTGTAATTACAACAATACACCTTTTTCCCACAATTTAAAAATATGGGTTACAAAGGCACACCAAGTACAACACTTATCTCTACATAATGTACCGAAGAGTCTGAAAAGAGCTATAATATTCTAAGTATGAAGGTTGCAAGTTATTTTTACCAGAAATTATCATCATATTTGCAATACAACATTATATGTTGCACTATATTTGAAATGCTTTGTTACATTGTACTTGGGGATATGTGGTTACTGAACCACCTCAAAATAACATGTTTTTAGTGCATAATTTATAAGCATTTTATGTATATTCTTTATGATATTGCACTTTAAAGGAATGTTTTTTGCTTGTTTTTGGGTTCAGGTGCATGGAATGGACATTTAAAAAAAGTGAGGAAAAAATGAAGCAAAAATGATGATTTTTTGTGGCGCTATAACACCACCTCTTGCCTTCATAACGCCATAGTCGAGCGAGGATGGTGCTATAGCACCTCAGACTTGCACTATAGCACCCCAGACTGGTGTTATAGCGTCGGTAACTACCTTTCTAGAAGATACATCAAATTTGGTTGAATTTTGGAAAGGTGTTTGAAGCAAATTTGGCCTATGTATCTTCTATACATCAAATTTTCAGTTTTCTATTTAATGAAAAGAATTTGGCCAAATTTAGAGACCTTTTGGAGCCTCAAAACTTCAATTGGACGGAAATAATGAGTTAGGTTTTTCTTGTGTTCAACTGTAAGTGTGAGTGTATTTTAGTGTGAAGAAGTTTGGAGATTGCTTAAAAGAAACTCCAAAAGTTTGCTTGGAGAGAAGACATAAGTACTTTGTATTTGTGTTTAAGTTTTTATTGTAATACTTAGATTTCAATGCAAATGTTTTGTTTTTGTTTAAGCTCCAGAATTTTGAGTAGTTCCCTTTATTTCTTCTTGCATATCAGACTTAATCTTGTGGGAAGAGAATGATTTAAATATTTTTTTTTACTCTTAAAAATTGTGATGGTATTTTCACTGAATCTTCATTTACTTTACAAACTGGCCACTTGCGAGGTTAAAATCAGTTGAGAAACATAATGACCTGGAAGGGCTATGATTTCACCCAACTAGTGGATAACACTTCATTCTAGGCAAAACCATTGCGATCACCCAAGGGGGAATGCAGATAAATAGGGAGATAAGTTTTGATGGGTGTAGAATTAGTTAGATCTACAGTGACAGGCTAAATTCTTATAAGTTTAGCTTAAGATTTAGTACTCTGGCGTTGGGATTTAGTTATTACAGTGGCGTAGACTAGGGGCACCTAGAGGTGAGAGGCTAGATAGTACTGATGTGGAGTCGAGATTTTAAGGAATCGACTTTAAGTTAGCTAATGTTCTATACAAGCACTGAATGGGGTAAAGAGTAAGGTATGCTTCTATTTGTCACAATACCTCAATTTTCTAAAATTATTTGAATCTTACATACATGAACTCTCTTTGCAAGGGGAAGGTTTTTCATAATATCCAAATTCGTTGTTAAATTCTATTAAGCTATTACATTTAGTTATTACTTTCTTTTTAGCTCTTTAAGTAATGATTTTTAAACCTCTTATCTATTTAACTTGCAAATTAAATAGAATTTCTATGAGTTGATTTTAAGAGTTATTGCATTCATCGTGGGATCGATACTAGGATTTTTAGGAAAAATTCTATATTACTTGAAACAACACGTATACTTGTGTAGTACCTCGAGTGTGAAAATCTATTATATAATTCATAAATCATTACATGTGTTCACGCTAGCTGCTAGATATAAATTAAGATATATTTAATGGCAAAATTAAGGAGATTTAAAATACAAGTAAATGTGGGTCAGGTCAATTACACAATAAAGTTCATTGATAGTGGCGAGCAGGGGACAGTTAGCAGTAGCAAAAGATGATGGTCAGTGGCTACGGAGTTTAAAATTTATCATCAGGTTTTCGGTCTAGAATAACACTAAAATTTGACTTCTTCTCCTCCTCCCTTCAAATGAAGAAATGGTGTCTATTTATAACCCTTGTGTGAGTATTTTGGTCATTTGGAAAATATCCCATGTGACCACCTAATCAAATAACCCATATTGATCTCCCTTAAATATAAGAATTTTTTGAAGATTTTGGTGTCATAATGAATTCAAAATAAAGCTATCTTTATTCGTTGGACCCCTCTCATTGAGAAATTTGATCTGACTATAGCTACGTCAAATTTGAAGTTCATTTGACCTACAATTAACTACCAAAATCCTCCAAATATAGTTCAATGGCTTGATTTTGATGTAATTGGGATAATTTTTTTTTTTTTTTTTTTTCTTATCTATACAATCAATTTAATTATAATTTTTCTAAAATTAGAGACCTAGATGATTTTAATTTGAATCAAATTATCTTTTACTCCAAAAATACCTCGAGATTTTTGTCAATTGATAAAATTTTGAGATGTCACATTAGTCGCCTCCCTATTTTTGGGTGATATTGATTTTGTCATCCAAAAATTAATTTTTTTGGTTTTTGGTCTGTGATGATAGTGGTTGTGGCAAGCTACAGCCAAGGGTGGGCTACACGACAGCTAATAGGCTTATGTAGGTCAGAGTGAAGCATGGGTGCAATGTTAGGCATACACATACAGAGTCGATGGAGCACCGATTCTATTGATGAAGTTCTAGCGCAATATGAAGTAGGTTAGGTCAACCTTGGGACAAGGGTGGTGTATTGTTAATTGGGCGGGAGTGGTTCGGATTATGTCTGAATCACTCCATCTTAGAGCAAGTGCTAGGCGTGCACATTAGTGCGTGCATGTGCACACATCATCTTTTTTTTTTTTTTGAAATTTTCAAGTTTGGATCCCTTTTACTTTACTATTGTTATGTTATAAATAAGTTTAATGAGGAGGGCAAAAGGCATACTTCTCCTCCTCATGCTAAAGTATCACTTATCCTGTTGTTGTGCCTCTTTTTTGGCATTTTTTTGTGTCTTTTCTTCTGTGCTACTGTTGAACATTGAGTCCTTTTATGCTCACCTATGTTGTCTTTTTTGTGTTTGTGTGGTACTTGAAGTCTTTTCTTGTTTGCTATTGTGCCTTTTCTGGCTTATTATTGTGTCTTTTCTTCTACACTGATATGGTGCTTGGAGTCCTTTTCCAGCCTATTATTGTGCCTTTGTTGGTCTATTGATTTATTTTTTTCTGCACAATTATTGCACTTAGAATCTTTTTTTATTTGATATTGTGTCTTTCTTAGCCTGTTGTTGTGTCTTTTCTTTTGTGTTGTTGTTCTAATTGGAGTCATTTTTAACACATTGTTGTGCCTTTCCTAGTTTATTATTGTGTCATTTACTCTACAATTTTGTAGCATAACATCAGTGCCCATTGTGGTGCCTTTTGAGAAAAAATTTCCATGTTTTAATATGTTCATGTTCAGAAAATACTATCCCCTTAAAAATTAAAGAAAGTGCCATAATTCTTAGGAGATGATATTGATACTCACCGAGGACGAGATGGATGTTTCCTTAAAGGCAAGGAACATAGAGTTTATAAAAATAGAATATCTTGTAGCAAGTATAAATGAATGCATAATATTTGTGCAAAGTAAATATTATCCTTGGGAGATCAACTAGCGAAGTGTAAGACTAAATTATCCACCATTGCAATTTTTATCTCTCTAAAATATCAAGGGCTGAAGAGTACAAGAGAGGAACAGATGGAGGCACAAGCTATTATCAATCAGAATAATGAGAATGTGAGAGCTTATTTAGTGAAGATTTTGGATCTTGAAGTTAAGAATAAAATGTTGTAGACCTAATGTGTAGGAAAAGAATTCCATTAATGCTTATGGAAAAAATTTCATCTTTATATCATTGGAGTCGAGTTAGCATCAAGTACATGTCTCCCGTATAGGAATTTGAAGATCCCTCTTCTTACAAGGGAAGGAGACAATCCAAAGTGACATGTAGGAGCATATCCTTTAAGATATGGATATTGACGTAGATTAGTACTATGTTTATGTTGTCTTGCCATGGCTTTTGTATTTTATGGAAGTATATTTATCTATCTTGCTTTTCATTTGTCTAATATATTCTTTCTATTTTCCGATATTTTTTTTATTTATTAATAGCTTTGTCTTTACTTTCATTTGATAATGCATAACTTTATGTAAAGACTTTTCCTGGAGAAGAAAATATTATTATGTCTTTACAGGAATTCCATATATTCCATTGAGATGTTGACCAAGTAGTGGCATATTGACATTGAATATTTTTATAGCTTATACTTTCTGAGATTCTTAAGTGAATATTTAGCTTTGTGAATAAGTAACACCTTCTGAGGCTTATAGCCCTTCTGAGATTTTTTAGCATACATGTACCATCTGAGGCTTATGCCTCCTGAAATTTTTGAGTGTACCAATATCATCTAAATTTTATAGCCTTCTGAAATTTTTTTAGTGTATATGTGTCTTAAGATTTATAGTTAATTAATGCTTATGGTTTTTTGAGGTTTTTTTTTTATATATTTATCATCGGAAACTTATAATCTTCTGAAGCTTATAGCTTTCTGAGAGTTTTTAGGGTACCTATACTTTTTGAAGCTTATAGCCTTATGGGATTTTTTTAGTGGAGACTCTATCAACCACTTGCTATCATAGAGTTATTTTAATGAGGAATTTGTACATTAATAGCATCCCATCATGACTATCTTATTAGTATGTCTTATACAGGTTTAAGAAAAGATTATATCTATCACTTACTCTCTTGGTGTCTTTTTAGTGATGATTATGTCCATTACTAGCTTCATATTTAGACTATCTCATGAGTATGTCTTTTAGGGGTATAAGAAGAGGCTGTGTCTATCACTTGCCCTCAATTGTTCTTTTTAGTGAGGACCGTCTCTGGTACTAGCTTCCTAACAAGACTACCTAATGGGCATGTCCTCCAAGAGTTTAAGTGGAGAATATGTCTACCACTAGCCCTTAATGGGTCATTTAATAGGCAGTATAATTTATAAGAAAATTTATTGATAATAATAATAAAAAAATCATTGATAAAAAGTTGCTTGAATATCAATTTTTTAACATTAACAAGAAAAATAACAGAGAATTTTTTCTAAGAAATAAAACTTTAAACTTCCATACTAAAATAAAAGCAATGAGTCATTTGCAAAGATAGGACATATTTTAGTTGTACTCTTCAGTAAATACTTGGAATCTTGAAATCTATTGGAATTGGTTGGAGGAGGACCATACCGATCAAAGTTGAAGACTCATAAGAATTAAGATGAGTAAGAAAATTACTTTTTTCTCTTAAAAAGGGTTATTATTGAACCATATGTCATAGCTCATCATGGATTACATGGTGTGGTTGAGCAAGTTCTCTAAGAATGTTTGTGGGTTACAATTTGGTCAAACTACACGAGATGTATGCATGAAATCAACAATATCCAAGAAATCAATATCCTGACCCAATTGAGAAATAACTCAAGTGTGAGGAGGGACTGCAGGTGGAGCATCATCTATTTGGGAATCTTAGAGTGATGGTTGATCTTAAGGTACATCCACCTCATCCAGTTGTGCTACTACTATATGTTAAGTTTTATGCAAAAGTTGAAAATTTTTAATTTGATATTTCCCTATTCTTCACATGTGGACCTCAAAAGGCAAAGAAGATAGATCTTCAACAACAGGGTGATGAGTATTATTAACAAAAGGAGCAGAGGCTTGGTGTCCCAGAATTTGAGGTTGTGCCTCTCAATAACGGGTGTCAGAAGAAGAAGCTTATGCATTACACATGTAAGTCATCAAAGAAATGCAGACTTCTACCAATGGGACTTCATTTCTCATAAACAGTGCTAAACTGTTGCATGTCAAAAGATTCACGGTGATAGAGTGATAATTCAACGTCTCAAAATTATGCAAAGATTCAATTTACACATATATAATATAAAATAGTAGGAGAAGACACCATAACTTTCTACATTGAAAAACCTGGAAAAGTAAAAAAAAATAATAATAACGAAGCTTAGCTCATTCAAGGTAATTCATTATAAGTGTGTAATTACACTGGTACACACTTACCCATAATTACAAAGTAAGGGCTACAATGCCACTGTACATACAATATTTGTTCATGCAAAATGTAAGGAAAACTTCAGAAGTCTGAAAAGGACCACTGTATTTTGTGTACAATGGTTATAAGTAGTTTTAGTCAGAATTTAATGTTGGATCTACAATGTGACGTTACGCTTTACTCCATATGTAAGTTACTTTTTTTTATTGTATTCAAGATTCTTCATTACAAAATATTTGAGGATATGTTGTTACACGATAGAGTTCACCAATAATAGTGGGCAAGGACAGTTGACGGTGATCAATGGTGGTCGACAAGTGTTGTTCGCCAACAGTAGAGATCTGAAGTTATTGCAGGATCTCTAGTCCACAACAACACTGAAATTGGACACCTTTTTCTCCTCTCAACTGAATAGAGGGGGTCTATTTATAGCCTCTAAAGAGGGGCATTTTAGTCATTTGACAAATAATTTCTTTGACCACTAGATCAGATTGCCCATATTGATCCCCTTAATCATATGAGTTCTTTTTTTATGATTTACAGACCTTAGTGACCTCAAAATTATATGATCTTTTACTCATTTTATTCCTCTTGTCAAGATGCTCGATTTTACTATAGGTACGTCAAATTTGGAGTTCATTTGACCCACCAATCAACTACGCTAAGACCCCCAAATGTGGTTCAATGGCTTGATTCGTACTTGATTGGACTCGAATTGGACAAAGTTTGATATCATTGGGTTTATATTGTTATGACGATCAGGTTGACTATAAATTTGTTGAAATCAGAACTCTAAATGATTTTAAATTTGAGTCGTAACATTTTTTTATCATAAAACATCTTAAGATTTGTGCCAATATTGAAATTCTGTGATATGTATCAGTAATGATTTATCAAAAAAAAAACTATTTTATTTAATGTTAATGTCCCATTCCATGTAATATAAACTTGGAGTAATAAAACTAAGTGTTATTAATTATCATAGAGCTAAAATAAATTGTTTTAATTAGTCTTGGAGTAGTAAAATTATATATTATATTAGTGATTGATTTTATCTTATAATGTAATACTTGAAATCATTTCATGTATCAACGCAAAGTAATTGATAACATCTATTATTACAACATTAACTGACATGAATAAATAAACTTAAAATTTTAGTGCATATTTTTGTTAGATATGTCAGTGTAAAATTATAGAAGACTGAATACTATATTTTTCTTACAAACAACTTCATGATGCTTGCGATAATCATTGTACTAATAGTAGAAAAATGATGATCGTACGCTTACTTAGGATCTTATGGCTAAAAAAAGTTAATAATTCCTTGAAACTTACGAGATGACTGATAGTAATAGCTTTAAATTTTAATATTTGTTAAGCCTAATTGGTATATCAAATCATATATATGAAGTATAAGCCAATTGAATTAGCAATATATACAAACACCTATATGAAGTTAATGGGTTAATGCCCTAAAGAGATTTATAAGCCACCTACAAGTAAAAAGTAACTTGGGGTGGAGATCTCAAAATAGAAATTATTTGATGCATCTATAAATAACAATGGTTCCAATAACATTTTTTAGCCTAGCTTGGATCTAAGATCAATCCTAATTGCGCTATTAAGTTCAATTTTTCACAATGTTTTCTTGTTTTTTATCATCATTATTATTCTCCCATTAGTCTCATAGAATAGTGTCACATTGATCCTGATCATCATCAACTTTGATAGCCTTTTGATCAAGTATAATATGTACTCGCTTTACGTGTTCATATATGATGATAGATTGGATAGCTCGTCATTATCTATACTTGTTGTCGTCCCCAAATTTACTTTTTGAAAGCTGATTTGCCGTCATCATTATGTTTTTGAAAGCATTGGACAATTGTAACGAAGATTCACCATTCTTTTATATGGTTCCGCCTGCAGCGAGTCTCGTTTGATTGTGTTTTTTGCACATGAAAAAATTTTCATCAATGCGATTGCGCGAACTAGTCTTGATCATCAAGATGATTCAGATGAGTGTCTTCAAATATGAATGACTTTATTTGACAACGTCAATGAATCAAATATTAACATTTATTTGAATATAATATAAGTTTAAAATAAATTTATACATTGATCTTTTATATTTATATTCATGCATAAATACATAATAGTTACTATATCTTTTTCATGTAATTATATTATAATAATATCTAATAATCAATTTAAACTCAAATTCAAATTCTCCCTCCATAATAATTACATTAATTGAAATTTAATTAGGTATTAATCAAGTATTAAAACGTTTCCAAAAACAGCTCTTTTTCCGTTTTGAGCCCGGACAAAGTGGATTTTTGTAAATGCACCCTCTCTCTCTCTCTCTCTCTCTCTCTCTCTCTCTCTCTCTCTCTCTCTCTCTCATGCATCTCACCCCCTTCCCCTGTAATTTTTTGTACCACGTTTTCTCTCTCAACTTTGCAACAAAGTACATCACCCTCTATTCGCCATCTACACANCCCCATTCTCTCTCCCCCCTACCCTTCCTCCATGTTTGTCCGAACGACTCAAAACCTCCAAATTTGTCCCTTTCTCGAAGTACAATAAAGTATATCGCCTATATAATAATTATTATTATATTCATTATGAAATATGTGAACTCATTCGAAAATTATTCTTATAATTACACAATTACAAATCACTTTAACTCCATTTAATTAGATGAATAACACGATGCCCTGTATGCAAGTTGTTCGCTGTTTTGATTAATTTTTGGGTTATTCTATATTAAATTAAAGTTTCTTATGCTCCTATCGATTCTCATATCAATCAATGAAAATGATTATTTAAGTTTAATTATATGAAACAATTATTTTATTTTTTTTATATCATCTTCTCATATTTTTTCATACGCCATTCAATTTAAGGGGAAGCTTCTTTTAGAAGCAAATAAATTATATAAGAACAAGTTCCATCTAAGTCTAGATGTTTTAAGAGTTCTTAAAAATAAGTTAATTTCTTTCTAAAAATTTAAAAAAAAAAACCTCCAAAAAACTTACTAAACAATTAAATATGATTTTAAAATAAAAAATAAAAAATAAAAAAGTGACCCCAAATAAATCCCAATTGATGGTTGGAATATCAAGTGAATTTTAGTATTAAACAAGATGAAGTATAAATTGATCATGCTTAGCATATGCTTGATCATGCATACATTTGTTCATTGTCAAAGTTTATAAATAAATGTTATGATCTTAAGATAGTACACCTATATGTGTTGACAATGATGCAGTATAATTAGAATCCAAACTTTTTTTGTGTATTATTAACAAAAATTTTTTGCAGGAAACTCTAGAGTAGTAAAACATAAAAAAAAAGCACAAAACAAAAAAAAAATTAGGGTCTCGTTCACTTTCTTGCTTTGTTCGATATCGGTCTATTTTTAAGACCGACACTACTTGGGATCAACAATTCGTCTTAAATCCATACCTATCACCATATCACACACTAATAAACTAAGCACACTTAAGAAAACAAAAACAGTCCATACTATAAGAGTCTAGTAGGATTGATGGTTGAGATTATGTGGTTCTTACATTTTTATTTTTATATTCACATGCTAAAAATTTTATAATCATAGAGAAATGATTTGTTAAAATATAGTATGAAAATTTTATATGGACCGATGCTACAAGTTTGAAACCTTTTTTGAAATGTAAATATGAAACTCAATAGAAGACAATAATGAAAACGAATCATGTAACTAACCTCACTTAGTGGGATAAAGGGCTTGTTGTTGTAGTTGCTGTCAGTTTTTGCATAAAAATGATTATTTTATTTATATTAAATTCTTTCATGTTTGTGCACATTTATCATGTAAAATTGAAATATAAAATTAGATCATTTCCATCATAAAATTATTAACAATAGTAGTAGTAATAATAATAATAATACATAAATACATACGTATAAACATACATATGTGCAAATATAAAAATATAAAAATTGACTTTACACCAAGTGTTTGAAACTTAATTGACCTTTGTATTGATGCTTATAATGAGCTTCTAACAAAAATATTCATGATCATGAGCAAATCGCAACAATGTAACTAGTCAATAATCAATTTAAATTAGAATTCAAATTCTCCCTCCATAATATTTACATTAATTGAAATTTAATTGTATATTAATCAAGTGTTAAAACATTTCTTAAAATACTTCTTTTTCGGTTTTGAGATAGGAGAAATTGGATCTTCCTAAATGCCCCCTACATCCCTACTTCTCTCTCTCTCTCTCTCTCCCATATGTATCCTCATCCCCTCTAATTTTTTTGAAAAATTATTACGCCTGTCACCCAGAAGCCGAGAGCGGAGATCCGATCTCTGCTGCATCACGGCCGTGACGTAGCTCGGCATCCACGCGACAGACGTAATAATTGCTCCATTTTTTTGTGGCAAGTTCTCTCTTAATTTTGCAACAAAGTTCATCCTCATCATCTTTTCAACAATTAAATTGTTGGATATCAATATCATATATTTATATTTATACATAAACCTATAATAGTTAATATATATTTTTTAATTAATTATAATGTTAATAATGTATTATAATCAATTTAAATTCGAATTCACATTCTCCCTCCATAATATTTACATTAATTGAAATTTAATTGAGTATTAATTAATTGTTAAATTTTTTCCAAAAATAATTATTTTTCGGTTTTGATTATTGCTTTCAATCTCCGCCCACCGTGAGAGCGATACAGTTTTGAGAAAGATTAGGTCGCCAATGGCCTCCGTGAGAAGCCCTGAGAGAGAGGTCGTAGGGGTCGCCGCCCATGGAAAGGCCCATGGATTGGAGAACGGTTAGCTGTTTTGGGCCCAGGGTTGAAGGTGGTCGGAGATAAGGAGAGTTCATGGCGGCGGAGATAGCGACGGCGAGGAGAATCAGGAGGGGAAGGAGGAAGTGTTTGAAACTTAGTTTTGTACTGATGCTTATGATGTGCGACTAACAACAATATTTTTTATCATGAGCAAATCCAAACAATGTAACTAGTTATTTATTAAAATATAAATAAGCTCTATTTCAGTGGAACCGCAGTTAACTTGTTGGATATTATATATTTATATTTATACATAAAATATATAATATTTCATATATATTTATTATATATTTATATGTTAATAGTATATAGTAATTAATTTAAATTCAAACTCAAATTCTCCCTCCATAATATTTATATTAGTTGAAATTTAATTTGGTATTAATTCCTTTTCAAAAATAGTTATTTTTTGGATTTTGAGTTTGGAGAAATTGGATATTTGCAAATGCCACTTCTCTCTCTCTCTCCCGTTTCTTCGTCCCCTCCCATTTTTTTCGCACATTTTCTTTCTCAATTTTGCAACAAAATTCATCCTCGTCATCTCAATTAACTTGATGGATATTATATATTTATATTTTTACGTAAATATATACTAGTTAATAAATATCTTTTATATATTTATATGTTAATAATATATATTAATCAATTTAAATTCAAATTCAAATTCTCCCTCCATAATATTGTCATTAATTGAAATTTAATTGGGTATTAAACAAGTGTTAAAATGTTTCCAAAAATAGTTCTTTTTAGGTTTTGACCAAATAGAAAGTGAACTTTTGCAAATGCCTCTAGCTCTCTCTCTCTCTCTCCCTCCCTTATTTTCCCCCCATCCTCTCCCATTTTTTGTCACAAATTTTCTCTTTTTTTTAATTTTGCAACAAAGTCCATCCTCAACATCTCTCCCCTCTTTCCTTCCTCTAGGTTTGTTCGAACGACACAAAACCTCCAGGTTTGTCATTTTTTCTCTCTCACAGACGCATATACAGTAAATTATATTATCTATATCATCATTAGTATTATATTCATTATGAAATCTCTGAACTCGTTGGAAAATTATTTTTAGAATTGCACAATCACAAATCACTTAACTCCATTTAATTAGATGAATAGCACAATGCCCTGTATGCAAGTTTTTTCATTGTTCTGATTAATTTTTGGGTTATTTCGTATTAAATTAAAGTTTTTTATGCTCTTATGAATACTTTAGTTCTTACATCAACCAATGATAATGATTAATTAAGTTTAATTATATGGAATAATTATTTTATTAGTTGCATTTTATCTTCTCATATGTAGTTTAATTTAAGTGAAATTTCTTATAGAAGTAAGTAAATCATGTAAGAACAAGTACCGTTTAAGTATAGATTGTGGTGCACTTAAATAATTCTACATGTTGTGAAGCATGCTTAGATTATTTTGTATGATCACCTTCAATTTATGTTTTTTTTTTATTTTTAATTTAATTTTTTTTTATTTAAACAAAATTTATTTGGTATGAATGAGATGTTTAGTTTTTAAAAACACTCAAATAATTCTTATTAGATGTTTTGAGAGTTTTTTAAAATAAGTTAGCTTCTTTCTAAAAAATAAAAAACTAAATGCATTCAAAAACTATACTAAATAATTAAATATGATTTTAAAATATAAAATAAAAAATAAATAAAGTGAACCCAAAAAAATCCCTAGTGTTCAAGGAAATGAAGTATAAATTGATCATGATTATCATATGCTTGATCATGCATACATATGTTTGTTGTCAAAGCTTATAAATTAATGTTATGATCTTAAGATAGTACACCTATATGTGTTGACTATGATGCAATATATTTAGGATCCAATTTTATTTGAGTATTATTAACAATGATTTTGCAGGAAGCTCTAGAATAGTAAAACAAAAACAAATAAATTTTAGGGTCTTGTTCACTTTCTTGCTTTGTTCTATATCCATCTATTTTTATGATCGACACTACATGGGATAAACAATTAGCCTTAAATTCATACATATCACATTATCACACACTAACAAACTAAGCACACTTAAGAAGATAAAAGTAGTTAAATTATGGCTACAAATTTTATTTGGACCGATGCTATAATTGTTTTTCTTTTTTGAAATGAAAATATGAAACTCAATGGGAGACAATAAAGAAAAAAGATTCATGTAACTAGCTCACTTAGTGGCATAACGGCTTTTAGTTGTTGTTGTTGTCTGTCTTTACATAAGAATTATTATTTTATTTATATTATATTCTTTCATGTTTGTGCACAATTACCATGTAAAATTAGGATATAAAATTAGATCATTTCCATCATAAAATTATTAACATATAGTAGTAATAATAGTAATAATACATAAATATGTAAATATAAACATACATATATGCATATGTACATATAAAAAATTGACTCTACATACATATATGCTTATAATGCGCTTCTAACAATAATATTTATGATCAGGAGCAAATCGCAACAATGTAACTAGTTAATTAATAAACTATAAACAACCTCTAATTCCTCCATTCCTTACCAATCCTAATTCTTTTACACTAGATTCATCTACCCTCAGTTTTAGGGTATAAAATCTTGGAGTATATCAACTTCCACCTCCATTAGCATCATATCATCCAAACTATTAGTGGTGATTTTAGCTTTTTTAGAATTTTGATTATTGGCTCCATTTTTAGTTTTTTAAAATTAATAAAATAAACATCTAATCAAATTAGACTAGTTTATTTAAATATTATATAAAAAATTTCTTAGGTATAAATAAAATAACTAAATAAATAAATAATTAATTAATTAATATTATGTTATATTGCAAAATTATGAATCTTAACATAATAATTAAATGTTTTTAATACATTATATTTGAGCTAAATAATAATTGGATTCATTATTAAAATTAATTACATTTCTATTCATCCATAATCAAAATATATTGATCAAAGCACAATTTAGTTCAATTTTAAAAATAGTTTATTTAATCAGTTGAATTTCTTAACTTTTAAGGTCGAAATGAATTAATTTGGCTAATCTACAAACCAATAAAACGAGCACCGCCTATTTTAGACCAAATGTTCTCTGACCATTGTGATAAGATAGCCCCATCTCTCTTTAAATTTGACACTAAATAGGACGCAATGGAGAAAAATAATTCATGTAGCCGACCCCACTCAGTGGGATAAAGTTTCTGTTGTTGTTGTTGCATTCATTTAGCGATAAATTAACCCACTAATAATATTGTTGAATGTAATTGCCACACTATATGATAGTGATGTATCTAAGAAATTATTTTGTTGAACACTTCAATGCTGTTATTGATTTTCCTTATAATATCTAACAATGTAGGGATATCTGCCTGGAAGTAGAAGCATGCTAGCTTGTTTCTACTGTCCAAGTACAAAAAAGTCAAAGAAGATAACCAGCCAGGTATCCATCTCCTCAACAGTGCAATTTTGGGGCATTTGCATACATATCCCACAAATCTTATATATTTACATATCTAAGACCTATAACACTCAAATCTTTGACATCACATCAGAGATACCAATAACACCAACTTTTTAAGAGTGACATGCACCTTTTCATGCATAACTTTATATTACCATGGCGTTTGATATGTAAATTCATAAAAATAGTGGCATGTATGCAAATTTCCCTACCATTTTACAGAAATTCATCTTTTTTAGCATCAGTTTAAGAGGCTTTTATTTGAAGGCAAAGGCCTCGAAAGGGCGGCGGCAGAGAAAGGCACAACAGATTGATGCAGAGGAAGTAATAGACAAAAAAGCCAAACAAATACTAAAATGGGAAGATGAAGAATGGGTTGCTGAGCCCGAGCAAGGGGTACTGATAACATTAGTGCCTCAGCCTAATGGAGGCAATTTTATTAAAAAGATACGGTTCAGGTGCACATTAGTATTTATTATGTTCTTTATTTTGTTTCTGAAATGGCAACAGAACGGATTAATTTTTAAACATTTTGTAGACTTTCTCACAGGTTGGTGCAACAAGCATGTAACATGTATTAAGCAGAAGTGGAAGTAAGAAAATTTTGTAACATTAGATTTAATATAAGTTGGTTTGGAGAAGAGAGGCCAGATAAAATAATAAAGTTATATAAATGCACGCATAAGATAAGTAGATGAAATAGAGGAAAAGGATTAAGAGGGAAAATGGGAAGATTTAAGATGATATTGATATAAATTATACAAAAATATTTAATCAAAACAGGTGAAAAATCACACAAATTTATATAGAAACAAATGAAAAATGAGGATTCACAAAGCTGACTACAAATAGTTAAGATAAATCTAATGATGATGATGAGGATTTTGATTAAGGTATTATAAGCGTTCATAGTGTCATTTCCATGTTTTATTTATCCATCATTTATGTATTAGAATATTTCATTTCTATTTCTATGTCAAAAATATGGGATGAAATCAAAATTTTAACAGAAATATTTGATACCTGAACATGAATTATCAGTGAAGAAAGGTTCGATACCTTGGAAGCTCAGAAGTGGTGGAGTGATAACTACGACAAGTTAATAGAGCTGTATAGCATTTGTTTGCCACCATCACCATATCAGTCTGATGAGGATGAGGTAAGAAAAGCATGAAATCCTGTTGTCACTTCCAAGAAAAATAACTGCACTTTTACTTGATCAAGAATTTGTAATAACTGATAAAATGCAGGTAAATTTACGTACATAGCACTCAATTCTTATAATTACAAATCTAACACTTAAAACTTCCAACTGTTACAAAAATATGAATATGACACCTTATCTATGCATGACGAGGTGTATTTTACTTTTTAAAAGATAAAATTGTGACATTTTTAATGTGATATAAAGTTTAGGTGTAGATATGTAAATACATAGGAATTGGGTGGTGTGTATGTAAATGCCCCTAAAATGTAATCAAGCAATAAAGAAACAGCCACATCATGTATGAAAATTGTAATTTTTACAGTTTGCTTTCCCTTTATGGTTTTAGAACAAAGGCTAACTAACGGTAACTTTATTCACAATCATTTTTCTGCAACTTTGAAATTTACAATAACAACATGTGCTTTGCACTTATAGGATGAGATTAATTCAACTCAAGTACACAAGCCAAGCACTTTTACAAACTCAAATAATCAACCCATGGCAATAGAAGCGAACCACGACAGCCCTATAGCCATAGAACAAAATTCAGCTTCAAATTTTCTGAAAGGTGTGAAGGGAAAGGTGGTAAAATGGGTAGTTGAAGATGAACCAGGTGTTTATGTGACCATGCGCTCCTTGCCGGATGATACGAAGGAGATAGTCCGCATTGAACTTAGGTAAGATATAAGTGGTTTATTTATATGAAATGGTGTTGTAATCTATTTATATCACTGTAATATTTGACTTTTTTTCTTTGTTTGAGAGAATAATATTTACCTTTAATCTTTAAATTTTGCAGCCAAGACAGGTTTGGTGAGGTGAATGCAAGAGTATGGTGGGAACAGAATAAGGCCAGGTTATTGGAGCAATACTTGTAGGCTTATAACTTTGCAACATAAAATGTAGCAATTTTTAGTTTAAATATTTATATGATCATATGCTAAGAAAATGCTTTTAGACATATTATTGTAAAAGCTCTCTTCATGACCTTTTAGTTAGCCATAATTTTCTCTTTCCAGTTACTTTTCAAATCACAATTCTTTATACTGTTGGCATATCATCTAAACTTGTCAGTGTTTCAAATCTGCCCACCATGGGTGATAAAATATTTGAGATGCTTGAGATATTGAGTGCAGATGTGCTCCACTACTGTTAAAGCATAATGGTTAGCTGACTTGTGATTGGCATGATAAATCAGTTGGTATACTTGTAATTCTGCAGTTATGGGAGGTGCGGTTAATATTATATTAAATATTTCAGGCCGTCTAGGATCATTTTTATTTTTATTCTT
>NEWO01000163.1:887811-934294 GCA_003013225.1 Phalaenopsis aphrodite | reverse complement strand
ATCTAGAAAAGCAACTACTATGCTGAATCAGTTTACATATGGCAGTGTAAAGTAATACAGCTATTAACGAATCTTCCTTAAATCATACACTTTCACTTAATTGAAACCAATGGTACACACATGTACAATAGAACATATCGTTTGAAACCTACTAGAGTATTCAATATATGATAAGAGGCAGGGGCATCAAAAATTGAACCAACATGTCAATTCGACCGGAACCTGAATCAAAAAAATTTAGGTTCAGGCTATAAATTTTAACCCCTTTAATTTTGAGGTCGGGTTCGAGTTGAGCCCACATTTCTAAATTGACTCGAAAATGATACACTAACCAGAAATTGACCCTCCAACACAAAATTGACCCAAGATTGTCTCAAAATTAAACCGAGATTGACTCAAAATTGACCCGAGATTGACTTAAAATTGACCCGAGATTGACTCAAAATTAACCTAATTTTGACCTGAAAAATTGTTGTCTTACGTCAAAAAGGTTATATGGGTTGGGCTCACGTTGGCAGGTTGAAGGCGGGTCGGATTAGGGATGGAATTTCTGACTCGTTTAATACTCGGGTTGGGTTCAGGTCAAGGTCAGACCCAAATCAAAACAATAAACCCGATTTGACACCCCTAATAAAAGGCAACATGAATGAGAATCAGTCCGCAATTATTACATGTATATATAGTCCAATGCATACATGCATACCAAATCTTGTTCTTCCAAATTAAATGCTCACATCAAGCCCCAATTGGCTGGGCACGAAAATTAAAATTAAAATTTTATTTGTATACATAAAATGCTAACAAACCCTGCAGCGCAATAAATTAAGTATTCTCCTTGGGCAGCTAACAACATTTTTTTTTAACTCTCCAACAATTAATATTTCATAATATGAACAAAAAAAAACTTATATTCCATATATATTCTAAAACATATGATTATTAAATGATATTATAATAAGTATATATGTAGTATAGGGGTGTAAACGAGCCGAGGCTCGGCTAGTTTATATTTCGAGCTCAAAAAGTATGTTCGTGTTCGGCTCGTTTACTTAACGAGCCAAACACGAGTTGTTCACGAACAAAAAAGTCATTTTAACAACTCTAATCATGTAGCCGTAAGACAATAATCGTTTGAGCAAGATTTAAAAATTATTATTTATATTAAAACATCATTTCAATCTAATTTAATAATTTTTATTCAGTTTTCTTAAAGAATATTTTAATTGAGTATAAATCTTTGTCGCCTTGTAGTCAATTAATTTTTTTTAAATACTACTTTATACAAACACATCTTAGTTCGTGTTCGGCTCGTTAACTTATCGAGCAAAATTAACGAGCTGAACACGAGCTTCTTAACGAGCCGAACATGAGCTGTTCGCGAATAACGAGCCGTTTTGACAGCCCTAATGTAGTATATGCATGTAAAAAATAATCAAGCAAATTAAGCATATTGAGTTAAAAATTATAGGCAACGTTCCCTTCTTATAATATTTTTGTGAGTATATATTTATTATTATTGTAATATAATTCTTACAAAAAATTTATAATCATTAATGCCGATCTTAATTAAGCCTAGATAAAAAAGTATTATGTTTATTTCAAATCATTAATTTATGCCCTCGTTGGCTTCATCCCTGACAACAACACAAATTTTAATGATTATGTGTATATAAGCGAATATTAGGCCACTGATATGATCAAGTTATGAAAATGCCCTATAGTTTTGCCTCACTAGATTGAACGTGCAGCTAATCCATCACTTAAATGATGTGCAAAGACTACAGAAAAAATCATGTGAGGACCATGTACTCGATTCCCATTTCAGAGATATATTATCAAAGTCAATGTTATGACACAATTAATCTTACTAAAATAGAATATAATCACAAAAATTAGCAATCGGATTCAGGCCATGATATAATGATGCACAACATATGTCAGACAATTTCATAACAAATTCCTGAGCTTGCATCAGTCAGTCCAATCACCAAGTCATAACGCTTGTATTGAACATGTAAAATTACGAGTAATCAGACACAAATGGACATCCTTACAAGTAATATACGTTCACAGGTTATCACAAAGAATGCCCATTTCACAAAAGAGTTAAGTAAAATATTATTTTACTCGTATTAACATGTTGCTCAGAATTATGGATTATTAGACCGTGGTTAGAATTTTTATAAAACAAAGGCCAGAACCATTAACCTAGTGCTTGCCAGCCAAATTGGTACCTAACCTTATTAAGGAGTACATGATCTACTCATGTTACATATGTAGCACTTGTTCCCTATTCCTCTCTATCATGCCTCGCCTATTTGATCCAGATGATTAGGAATGTTTACCAACTTAACCTCCAATAAATTAGTGTTGTGAAAAACGACGACAATAGAGCGAAAAATGAAACGAGAAAAATTTCAAGCAGAAAAAAACACTAGAGCGACACAGATTTACGTGGTTCGACAAATTTGCCTACGTCCATGGAACTACAGAGGATTTTACTACTTTGAGGAATTACACCGTCGAGCGCCTTGACGTTTACGGGAAAAACTTTATTTTCTTCTCTCCCTTCCTCTCTTTCTCTTCCTCTCTCTCTTAGAAGACTTGGATTGGTTTTGCTTGGCTTGTGGTTTAGTTTATGACAAGCCATAAGAGGTTATTTATAGAAACTAGAAGAGCGGTAGGAGGGATGTAGGTGAGCGGTAGGTGGGTTTGGTAGGTGGGATTCTTAATTAGGAAGCTAATTATTTACGGTGGGTCGGATCTCCACATTACCCAACAATTCTCCCACTTGGAGACTGGGACACTAACTGCATTACCTACTGGCTGCATCATCTACTAGTTGTACCAACCTTTTCCTCAAACATGATATCCTCCACATCTGAAACTCAAAGCCCTTGTCTTCATGTCAGAAGACCAGCTGAAGTCGAGCACAACTTCAACTTCTCACGAGTAACACCCTCAGCTGACATATCACCGTCAACGTAGTCTTATCCCACCAAGCTCTTTCCTGGGTTACTCCTGTATCTGCTTACAACTCCTACTGTATGAGCAATATTCTGCCCCTGTTGAAAGCTCTTTTCAACAAGTTCAGTCTTGTACCTCTTACTGCCACCAAGCGCCGTTTTCACCCAGTACACCAACTTGTTGTGCAATGTCTTATTCCTTGGTGGAAGTTCTGCCAGCTCACAAGTTTGATTCCCTGGCAGGGAATCCGTCTCTTACTTCTTGATCAGCTCTCACTTGCTCGAAGTCTTATCTTGCAAGATTTCTTCATAGCTTTGTGGTTCTTCACCATATGTCTATAAAATGTTTGGTTTTCCTACGTTTAGTGCTCTGCCACTTTTCAGGAAATTGACTCTTTTTTTTCCCCATAATGCACCTCGTACTTATGTGTCCACGCATGAGTAAACCTGTAGTCATATATAGTATGTCAGTTTTCTTACCCGAAGTCAGTACTAATGCTCCTTTGGTAACCTTCCATGTGCTATCTGAGAACACTAGCAAATGACCACCCTCATTGAACTGCTCAACAAAGATGAGGTTTTTCTTCAACTCAGGAAGTGTCTGACCTTTCGCAAAGTCCATTTGCTTTTATTAGAGAGTACAATATCAACGTTTCGCATCCCCACTACGTCCAGAGCTTTTCTATCAGCCAGATATACCTTCCCAAAGTTACCTGCAACATAATTTCGCATTAACTTCCGGTGGGAAGATGTATGGAAGGAAGCCTCTGAATCAAGCATCCAGTTATCAACATAATTGTGAACTGACAGCAATAGTGCATCATGTATTTCTTCAGTTTCAATATTAGCGTCATCATTTTCCTTCTTCTTAGGATTCCTACAGTTCCTTTTTATATGGCGAGTCTTGCCACAATTCCAACAGGTTACATGTTGACTAGATTTTGATTTTGATCTTCATTTGTTTGAGTTCTTGTCAAGTGATTTCCCTCTGGAATCAACATTCAAAGTCAAACTTGAACATGAGGCTTCGCTAGAATTCTTCCTGCGCACCGCCTCAGCCAAAATTAAATCACAAATATCATCATATTTCAACTTAAATTTACCTGCAAAACTGCTAACTGTCATCCTCATGACTTCCCAACAATTTGACAATGAAGAAAATAATATCAGCGCATGTACATCATCATCAAAATCAATTTCAACAGACAACAATTGATTTGTGATAGTATTGAAATCATTCGGGAGTAGTGCAACAGACACATTCTGTCATCTTCAAGTTGAATAATTTTTTCATCAAACACACATTGTTATTCGTCAATGGCCTTTCATACATATCTGATAAAGCTGTCATGAGATCTGCAGTAGTCCTTTCCTTGACGACATTGTGGACAACCAATCTTGACAGGGTTAATCATATAAACCCTAGAACTTTTCGGTCCAACAGATTCCATTCCGCCTCGTCCATCTTTTCCGGTCGTTTTCCCAATAACGGAAGATGAAGTTTCTTCCCATAGAGATAGTCCTCTATTTGCATTCTCCAGTAAGCAAAATCTATGTCATTGAACTTCTCGATCCCCGATGTCATCACTTCGTCTCCACACATCGTTCTTCCTTATATTCAAACTAAAGCTCTGATGTCAGTTATGATGAAAAACGACGACAAGAAAGCGAAAAATAGAACGAGAAAAATTGCACGTTGAAAAAACACCAAACCGACACACATATTTACGTGGTTCGGCAAATTTACCTACGTCCACGAAGCTGCAGAGAATTTTACTACTTCGAGGAATTACACCGTCGAGCACCTTGACGTTTACAGGAAAATTTCTATTTTCTTCTCGCTCTTCCTCTCTCTTTCTCTTCCTCTCTTTCTCTCTAAGAAGACTTGGCTTGGCCTTGTTTGGCTTGTGACTTAGCTTATGACAAGCCATAAGAGGTTTTTAATAGAAACTAGGAGAGACGTAGGTAGGAGGTATGTGAGCGGTAGGTGGGTGTGCTCGGTGAGCGGTAGGTGGGTGTGCTAGGTGAGCTGTAGGTGGGAAGGTATGTGAGCAGTAGATGAAATTCTTAATTAAGAAGCTAATTAAGTTGCGGTGAATCGGGTCTTCACATTACCCAACAATTAGAAATATTTAAGGTTTAACAATCAATTTATTTCTTGCACACAAGCACGTGCTCGTCTGCATGTTGCATATAAATTATGACATGCTTTGTAAAGCCCGTATGAAAAAAACAGGTAACATAATATAGAGAAATATCATCTCAGGTAGTTCAGAACTTCAGATACAAGTCAATGATCAAGTGATACATTAGGATGCTCTTTCAAATATCATAATCATCAAAAATATGAAAAAATTGCTCCAAAAAGTCACTCTTTTCATTAAAGACATGGGCTTATAGAAAGCCTTACAGCACTCTTTACAAATAAATCCCTAGACTTATTCTATATTTCTTATTTACAAATAGGACCATTAACTATATATAATTCTCAACATTTCCCCTCAAGATGGGCAAAAGATATCCATTAAGTCCATCTTGTCACACAAACAAGCTAGATCCAATAAGCTAAGTCCCTTGGTGAGCCAGTCAACTACTTGCTCTATAGTAGCTACATGACTTATCTTCAGTAATCCCCTATTCAGCTTCTCCTTGATGGAGAACCTATGAATTTCCACATGCTTGGTTCTGTTGTGTTGCATTGGGGTTATTGGCAATGATGATTGCTGACTTTTTGTCGCACTGCAACTTTATTTTAGCTCCATTGTCCACCTTGAGCTCTACAAATGGAGCTCTCAGCCATAACAACTCGACAACTCTTAAGGCCATGGCCCTGTACTTTGTCTTTGACGTCGACCTCGCAACTACCGACTGTTTCTTGCTTTTCCAAAAGATCAAATTGCCCCCATGCAATATCTTGATGTGGATCTCTTGTCATCAGCATGACTAGCCCAATCAGAGTCACATTATCCCTCAATGTCTAAATGCTCAATTTTTCAGAAGATTCTTTGGTGCACTCTAAAGTTATCTCAGAATCTGATACACTGCATCTATGTGGCCTTCCTTGGATTATGCGTGTAATAACTCACCACGCTTTCTGTAAATGATATGTCAGGACAAGTGTGACTCAGATAGATAAGACAGCCTACCAACCTCTGGTACCTCTGACGAGCAACTAGCTTCCCTACCTTTGCACTCAAATTACTCTTCTGATTAATTGATAAAACTGCAGGCTTGCATCCCAGCATGCACGTCTCTGTGAGCAAGTCTAACACATACTTCCTCTGAGATAGAACCACGAGCCACCTCAATCTCAAGGAAGCTCTAAGTTGTCTTAGGTCCTTTACCTCAAACGTGCCACCTCAGTCTCAAGGAAGATCTAAGCTGTCATAAGTCCTTTACCTAAAACTCATAGCTTAAATTTGTCTTCATCTGAGCAATCTCTCCATCATCATCACCAGTAACAATCATATCATCCCCATAAATAGCAAGAATAGTAAATAAACCACGATGACGTCGAAAAAACACTATGTGACTGACATTGAACTGCTGATAGCCCATGTCTACCATTTCTCTCTTAAACCTGTCAAACCAAACTCAAGAAGACTATTCAAAATCGCATAGTGACTTCATCAGTCTACATACATTGCTCACTATTTAGTTTGTGTCAAAACTTGTATCTCCATGTACACTTCCTCTAACAGATCTTCATGAAGAAACACATTCTTCACATCCAATTAGTGTAACCTCCATCCAATATTCACAGTCAAAGAGATGAGTGTCCCGACTGTGTTCATATTTATCATTGGTGTATATGGTTCATCATAGCCAATGATACCCTTTTACCACCAATCGTGATTTACAACATAAATCTTTCTTTTTTAGGTGAACTTCACTGTGAAGACCCATTTGCACCTGACTGCCTTTTTTCCTACTGGAAGCAATGCGAGCTCCCACATTCTTTACTTACTGAGAGCACCAAGATGTCAAGGCTAAGTTCATCCCCTCTCTATCTAAGTATCAAAGTTCATTATGTCATGTGTTAGTCCCAAGTTTCTGACAAATCCCATTCTCTTGAAAAATCACCTCAGGAATATCAAATGAAACAACACATTTTAGTTAGAGTATAATCACACTAATGGATAAAAGATTCACTAGAAAGGAAGAAACATGCAAAACAAAAACCATAGTCATAAACTTGGTACACGTCAGTGTACTATTACCAACCACAGACTATGTTGTATCATCAGCAGTCTGAATGCTCTATGGAACTGCTAGGTGAGTACATGAAGAAAACTCACTAGCAGCACCTATCATATGTCGAGATGGACCAAAATCTAATATCCATTCTAGTGATCTTGTGTGGATAAAGTGGCAAGAGCATGTGTATTATGAGTAAATGTTGCTGAGTGAGAATAAATAGTAATGTTCCCCTTGGATGACGATAAGGTGGATGCATCCTCAGCCACATCACCTTCTCTCTACTTCCTCTTCAATATCTCCAGAAACTCATGATCCTCGTTAGTAAAAAAACACCCCTATCTCTCCCTCATTCTCAGCAACATCAGATTTATCCAGTGCTCCCTTCTTCCACCCCTTTAGCAACCACTATTACAACCACGACCACTAGATTATCCACATCCACCTGTCTCTCTCCCTCATTGGGTGTCTTTAGACAAAGCCTTGCTCAGGTGTCTCACTTCTCCACAGTTATAGCACCTGTGGGTCTCATCCTGAGCACCTATCAAACACGAGCTCGAGGCAACCAAGACTGATCGCGTACCTAGAAGTCTAGTCAGCTCAGAGTGTAGCCTCATGCGACTCTCCTCCGATATCATCGTGGTGATTGCCTCATCCATTGAAGGAATTGTTGTCTGGGCTAGGAGGACCAATATTCTCTGATCAAATGTTGGTTTCATATGAGCCGGAAACTGCATAGTCCTCATTTGTATAAAAATCTCCCCTTTCTTGCACTCTAGATTTCCACAGCTCGACATCGGTAAGAAGTGATCAAGCTTTGTCCACAGTCACTCCAGCTCTATGGAGTACTCCTGAATCAGTCTATCACCCTGAAACATCGTCTTTATCTCACGCTAAATTTAGAACACCCTCATGTGATTCTCAGCTCCAACATAAGTCTTCTTTAATTTCGCTAAGATATCACTCACCTTTTGAATGTCATCCACTGATGAGGCAATCGATGGAACCATCAAGTTGAGTAGTCAGGTGTAAAGCAAGTCATGCATGTTCCTCCACTCATGCCTCTCAACACTCTCACTCTTTAGCCCGACCCCCGTTAAATATTCCCTATTCTCTTCCTGACTAGAGCTGCCTTAATCTGATGCAATCAACTCAAATATGTGGTCGGTCCATTAAGTTTCAAATCTATAGGGGATGAAGCATCAGAGCATGTGTTAAGAAAGTGGCTCCCATCGTCAATATGTTAGCTCCATGTATGAGCTCGATCAAGACCTTCAAAACTTAAAGATCTACCTTCCCCAGAAGTTCCTATCCTTTACCTTCTACAATATCTTCGTTTCCTAACATCTCAATCACAAGGATCCAAGTCTAGATCACACAAAGGAGGAAGCAAGCCGCAACATAATTACCACAACTTCTCCTCGGCACCCTCTCCTGCCTTCCCTTTCTAAATCTTGTTCCATTTCGTGACTGCAGAATTCAGGATACCACCGCTACTAGGGCTAGCGAGCGAAGCAACAACGTGATTGTAGCTAGCCAATGAAGGAAGAAGCGATCGTTGTAAGCAAGCAAGGGAAGGGAATCTGTGATAGGATCACAACGCAGAAGTGTCGTCGAAGCTGATCACACACAAAAGGCCCGCAGAAGCTCTCTGCTTGCACTGGTTTGTCTCAACCCGCGAAGCAACTAGTGAAGGAGGTAACTACATAATCACAACATAGAAGGACTGATCACAGTGCAAAAGTACGCAGAAGCTAATCGCAACTTAGAAGGCCTGCCGAAACACCTGTCTCTTTCTCCTCTTCTTGCCGCTCGATTCAACTTGTTCCTTGTTCACACAACCCAACCACCCTAAGTTTGGCTCTGATATCAAATAGAAATAATTGCTCTAAAAAACTGCTCAATTTATTAATGATTGTGCTTATACAGAGCTTTACAATACTCTTTACAGATACATCCCTACACTTTTTCTATATTTCCTATTTACAAATAGAACCATAACTATATTCAATTTTCAACATAAAAGTCATTAGTAGATATATGAAAATCATATTATATGGGCAGGGTTGTCAAAAAAGCTCGTTGTTTGCGAACAGCTCGTGTTCGGCTCGTTCGTTAAGTAAACAAGCCGAACACGAACAAGTTTTTAAAGCTCGAACTATAAACGAGCCGAACACGAATAACTCTTTGTTCATTCATGTTTGGCTCACTTTAAAGTTCGAACTATATAATTTTAAATCATAACACCTAGTGTGTTAATGTGGTTTGTATCTTCTTTTGCATACATTTGGTCCAAGTTCGAATCCAACACTTTACATCTTTTTTTCTTTTCAATTTAATTTTAACGAGTAAATTTTGAGCCAAACACAAACACTGTTCAGGAGCCTGTTTCGAACACGAGCAGTTTCACACAAGCCGAACATGAGCCCAACCTGAGGCTCAGCTCGTTTACAGCCCTAATTGTGGGCTTACAACCTGCACAAGAAATAGCAAACCAAGCCAAGGTGTAATAATACATAATCTTATTAATCATAGAATTATATGTGCTTCCAGCAAGTATCCTCGTATAACATCAATAGGTAACAATGTAAACAACATTATATACAGTTCTAAGGTTATATCTTAGAAACATATAAAACTTTTTGTAAGATCATAGAACAACTATAACTACGTATGATACAATTGAAATGGTACAATTGTTTTTTTTTAATACAAAAAAAGAAAAAAGACAAATAAAACTTACAGGATCACTCCTATACCAAAAGCCGCATGATTCCAACAAGATATAATGTTTTGCATGTAACTTGTCTGACACTTGAAAAGAAATTACATAATATGATAAATCATTACCATGACAAAATTTTGCATAGAAATTCATGAAGTAGAAGAGAAGAAGAATGCATTAAAACTGTAATAATTAGCCAATTTTGGTGGAAATACGCTTGAATGTCTAGCAGAGCAGAGAGAACAATGTATCATAATTTTAGCCAGGAAATTCTATGTAAGTTCATCAAAGATTCAATCCATAATTAAAATCTTGGAAATCATACAAGGAACGTAAGAGGAATGATAATTACTGATTTCAGATGTCTGAAAATGGTGTCCTAAATCAATGACAAACATTTTCTAGAAGCTTTTGGCTCCGCTAGCCTCCAAACTCCCTCTTGCTCTTTTTACTTCTCCCTCTATCTCCACTCCCCATGGCAATCCAAATGAATAATGCTTTGGGATAAGAATAAATAAGGGCAGGGTTGTGGCTAGTCTATAATAATATACGTGGTGTATTCAAGTCCATTGAGTACTTACGTTCATTGTAATACAGATTTCATAAAATTACGAAGAAATATGCATAAAATTCTACATTTAGTCTGAAGTGAACTGATGATAACCATTCACAAATAAGAAATCAGACAAATCTTAAAAGTGTAAAGAAGTCTAGCATGAGCATTTTCCAACCTCTTTAAAAACCTATTTAATTAAGCCTTGTAAGTAATTTGGGCGAAGATATTTTGACCCAAATTTAATCAAAATAAGTTTTTTACTCTTTAGATCTATTAGAATATTTATTAATGGCTATTTTTAGCCATTATTAATTCTTGTTTATTCTGGATTATTAGCTTGACGTCTTTTTTATTCCTTTCCTTCTCTACTGTAACTTTTTTTTATTTCTTTCCTTACTAGTAGATCCTATAATAGGTATTTATACCACTCTTTGCATCAATAAGATCCAATTTGGTTCAATTCTAACATGGTATCAGAGCCCTGGTCCTAACCTAGCTGTCGCCCATTGGTCAGTCCAAGTCCCTTCTGTTTGCCAAAGCCCCTCCTGGTTTTGTTGTCCCTCCTTTCAAGCCAGCTAGCCCTGCTTTAGGGTTTGCTGGAGCTACCCAAATCTTGCTACCTTTAATTCCCCAGACGCCAGATCACCTCCAGTCGGTTGATGCCCATCTAGAACTAACTGGTTTGATCACCAGGGGCACCTTCCAGTCGCCAGAAACCCTGCCTAACTGTCCAGTCTCCCTCGAGGTTTGTTGGAGCCCCTCCTGGAATCTTCTTCCACCCTGCTAGGAGATCAAGTCCAATGGGAACCTCTTCTAAAGCCATATTCCTCCAGCAATTGAAAATTTACCATGTATCGACAACCTAACATCTCGTTTGGCTTAATCAAAATCACAACAAACTCCTCCAGCACCGAGCCATCATCAGAAGATGTTCTTAATTCCACCAGAGGATCAATTGCACCCTTCGTTCCTTTGCAAACCGTAGGACAAGAAAACAGCATGAACTTCTTGATCACAACCCATAAACTAAATGACACTAACTTTCTCCAATGGTCCCAATTTATGTCCTTATTCATCAAAGTGCGTGAGAAATTTGGTCATCTCACTAGTATAATTCGTGAACCTCCAAAGACTGACCAAAAGTATGGAGCTTGGGAAATGAAGAATTTCATGGTCATATCCTAGCTGATCAAATCCATGGAGACTTCGATTGACCGATCATATGTTCTTTCCTTCCGCTAGTTCCCTTTGGACAACAGTCTATGATACCTACTGAGACATAAGGAATTTCAGTCTACTCTAAGTGGTATCTAAAAAAAATCAATGAGTCAAAACAAGGATTCAGGACCGTGACCCAGTACTACTATGATCTAGTCACATTATGGATGGAATGCGACCTGTATAATGACTACACTTTGGAATCTCAAGTCAATTTCTCTTCCAGAAAATTGTAGAAAAGGATTGTATGTTTAAATTTTTAGCAAGCCTCAATAAAGATCTTGAAGAAGTTCGGGGCCATATCCTCATTCGGGATCCTTTTCCTTCTACTTGCGCTGCTTTAACTGAGATTCGTCGCGAAGAGTCGAAGACTTATCATGCTTGGTGCTTCCACTCCATCCGCTGAAGTATCTGCCTTGGTCTCTAATATTGCTTAACCCAGAGCTGGTCACTCCACTTGTGACTACTGTCACAAACCAAACCACACTCGTGATAAATGTTGGAAGCTTTACGAGAAACCTGCATGTAAGAATTTGGCCAAATCTTCCGCTTCCAAAGGTCTCACAACAACTTTTGAATTGAACACAGTATAGTCGGCCTCTACCCAGAACAATTTGGAATCCTTCAATTCTCTTAAAAGCTAAATGGAGCTCTTAATCAAGCTGCTTGGACCCAGTCCACTCTCCTCTAGCCTGTCGGCCTCCCAGGTTTTTCAAGGTACCAATCCAATGACACTAATTTCTTTAGGCCCTTCTAGTTCATGGATCATTGATTCAAGTGTCACAGACCACATAAATGGAAGTTGTCAAGCCTTCTCGGCATACTATCCTTGCTCAAAGAAAATTAATGTTAAAATTGCTGACGAGTTCCAAAGTTTCATTGCTGATAAAAGCTCAGTTATTTTAACAACAGATCTAACTCTAGAATCTGTGTTGCATGTACCTCTGTTGAAGTGTAACATTTTATCTGTCAATAAGTTGACATATAACATTATTTGTGTTGCTCATTTTTCCTCTGATGTTTGTGTCTTTTAGGGTCGTTGTTCGGAGAGGATGATTGAACTGCTAAGCAGGCAAACAGAATCATCCTAATTTCCACAATCTAAAGCATATGTATCTATTTATGTTTACAAATAAAAATCATTTAAATTTCAAATGTGAAGCCTATTTATTAGTTAGCTAAACATCATCGTGTTCCTTATCCACCCCACAATTACACTCCTTCCCCTCATTTTTCTCTTATTCACAGTGGCTTATGTGGACTTTGTCGCACTCCTAGCTAAACTAATAAACGGTTGCTCTTTACTTTGAATGATGACCATACTCGAATAACGTGAGTCTATATTTTAAAAAATAAATCTGAAGTTGTCAATTTCAAAAAGTTTCACACCTTCATTTTGACCCAATTCAAAAATTATATAGCAGTTCATTGGACTGACAAAGGTCGTGAATTTTTTAACGATATATTAAGAGAATTCTTGGTAAGGATTTTCTCTATCATAACTCGTGTATCAACACTCAACAAAATGGGGTTTCCAAGAGATAGAACTAGCATCTCCTCGACGGTACTCACTCTAATCATGGCTACTGTGTGGGTAGGTCACAAAGGAGAGTGAAGGAGATGCCCTGTACATAATCCTGTTGTTTACTTCTCGGCTAGGTAAAATGGTGACCGTTTCGGCAAGTTGTAAGCCTTGATCCTACCTCTGGCTTCCCAAACCATTCAAATCATGAAACACCTTTATGCAATCCATTATCAGCTTCCCAACTAGCTCATGCCATGTTGTATCACATGGTTCGGTGGTCGTGATCCTGTCGTTAGCTCAAATTGCTAGCAATTTGCAACTCTATTGCAATATTCCTTCAAAAAGGTGGCACGACCGAGATATGTACGCCACGATCCTGTTTGCTTCTTAGGTAGCCCGAACGTGAATGATTCGCGAGCTACGGTTGCGTCGGAGATGCCTGTACACTTTGGTGACAAAAGCGACTACAATAACGTTGTTGTTTTCCAAAAATCGAATGTTCTAATATCAATTTGATAGGAATGAGATGAACTTCCACAGAAATTAGTGCAACAACATATTTTATTTCAATAACACCAAACAACACAACTCCAATACATGAAGGATAAGCACCTACAATTCGAGAGGTAGATGATCTCTCCCAAATTCTAACCCTAAAATTCAATACAAAAATCTCATAGCATACATAACCCTAAGCATAATAAGTTTTATTTATACTAAATAATAATAATTAGTAAAATTTTGAATTGTTCTTAGGTGCCAATCTAACACAACCTCATTCCTCATGCGAGTTGATTAACCAGAGAAAGCATTGCAAGGCAAGCAGATCTACACAATGGAGAAATTTAATAGAATGAAATGGTAAAAAACATTAAAATTCTCAAATTGCGAAGTAAAACTAATAAAAATTAAGTGAGCATTTAAGGAACATTATTACGGGAAAAAGGAAAACAATCTTGATTAATTGAAGAATTCACTTGAAAATTTTTTGAACTGTCACATATTAAACGATTAAACAAAAGAGCTAAAGGAAGCCATAATAATACTTGTCACAGAATTTTTCTGATCTTCTGTATTTGCACAGCTTTTAGCAC
Source organism: Phalaenopsis aphrodite (assembly GCA_003013225.1). Lineage (NCBI taxonomy): Eukaryota > Viridiplantae > Streptophyta > Magnoliopsida > Asparagales > Orchidaceae > Phalaenopsis > Phalaenopsis aphrodite. Next base: position 920,013 of record NEWO01000163.1, on the reverse strand, counting down.
AGCAATTGCCATAAGAGTAACTGAAGGAACAAAAATTACATCCGGTACAATCCTCTTAAAAATAATGGCAGCAACTGGGGCCACTACTGCTGTGGTTAAAATTGCTTCGTCTTTCCTTCTACTAATCCTAACATGTGTTTCAAGGAGCTCAATGAGCAAACGTTTTTTCTCTGCAGCATCTTTAATGGGGTCTTTCCACTCTTCATAGCACTTCTGCAATTTTAAGCATCAGACAATGTATTATAAAAAAAAAGAGAGAATTATTTAATTGGTAGGATTCTGCAAAGATTCACAAATGACAGAAACTATATGTACACAAATAATGTGATTTTGCAAATCTGGATAATGTGTAATGAGCAATTTGTTTAAAGTTCCCAACCTTCCTTCTTTTTTTTTCCCCTTTTCTTTGACTAAATGACATCATATACAAATAGGGGTACATAAAAAGTTGAGTCAAGCTAAGGCTACAACAAACTCAAGCTCACCTATGTGCTCATGTTGAGCTCCACAATGCTAGCATGTGAATATAATTTATTGATATTAGTATTTCATCAAAATTAATATATATATATATATATATATATATATATATATATATATATATATTGAAAGCCCAAAAATGCTAATATATTAAATAGAAAGAAAGATACAAATACAATGCGTGGGAGGGCCCAAGCATGACATCCTGCCCACACAAAAAATCACAAAAGATTTCAAAACTAGAAAAAACAGAAAATACATTAGATACTAAAAAAAAAAGTCTAACAGTGTCGAAATACATAATATCAGGTGGCTAGAGAGCGACCCAATTTGGTTCTGTCTCTGTCTCTAGTTCTAGGGAAAGAACAAGCTAATAAGTTGGTAAGATGATTGTCATTGCCAGTAGTAACCAATGTATCATCCAATATGTTCCCGAGTTAGATATGCTTGCCTTGCAATGCTTTCTCTGGTTAATCTACTCACATGTTAGCACCTAATTGCCTCCTTATCGATGCATGAAAGCATGTCTTTCATTTTTTTTAAGTTAAAATAGTGGTATTTTTTATGTGATATGAAAGATTTAGGTGGTATTAATGTAAAAACTTAATGTTTAGGATTTAGATATGTAAATATATAGAAATTGGGTGGTATGTATGTAAATGCAATTTACTCGATCAATAAGATGTGGGCAATAAGGTGCCCTGTAAGCATTAGCATTACTTACGCACTGGACAAAAATCATTAAATGTGCAAAAGACGTTCAGACAGACCTTTATCAATAGGCGTGGTGGAGCGTCATAATGCTTGCCAGGAAAAAATTTATTTAATTTGCTGCGATCAAGCAGAAGCTCATGCATTTACAAAAATTAAAACAATAAGATTATCAAGCAATATAAACCAAAACAAAAAGACAAAACAAATGAAAAAAACTTACATAGAAAATTCAAGAAAAGAGAGGTGGAACTCTTCAAAAGTGCTAATTTTGTCGTTGAAGTACTGATCGAATATCTCATCTGCTGACGATGACAATGTCCCAATGAGATTTAGCCACCAGAAGGCAGCCAAATAAATTTTCAAAAGTTAAAGATTTTACAATGGCGTGATTTTGATAGTTATGTGAACTCTTTGCAAATGAACGCAAAAAGGTTAAAAACAGCAATTTAACATAAAAACGATTAAGCGTGCTTAAAAGAGTAAATGTAAACTTGCAGTGCAAACTTACAATAGATTTCTATGAGAAAATATAAAATTTTAAAATAATTTTAAAATAATAAAGCATAAAGCTTACATGAATATATCCAACAGCTAAATTCATGTGTTTTTAAAATAGTAATGATTATACTGAGAAACTCTGGTAAAAAGCCAGTATTAACTTAATTAGTGCATTATGTTGTATAAGCAAAATTGTAGAATTCATAAAATTCATAAAATTAAAAAATTATTGCAAGATCATGAATGGGGTTTTGTTATCGTTTATTTCTTTTCTTATTTTCTTTTTTTATTGTATTGTCGTTTATTCCTATTTATAGATCTCATTGATTCAACCTATATATAACACAATAAATTATTTCCCCTCACTAACAATTTTTGAGAAAAATTGGCTCAATGCCTTTTTTTTCCTTTGTTTCCATTCCAATAAATAATAATATGTACAATCTATTTTAGGTAATCTAATAATATGTACAACTAATAAGAGAGGTAATCCAGTGGAGAAAATTGGAGGCAATTTAAATAAGGAAGCTCTTAATTCTAGCTACCTGATTGTTGTTATTCTTGATTGATATCCCCTCTCAGATTGATGTTGACTAATCATGAAACATCAATATGCTAACAAGAAATTGATGACGTTACAGAGAATGAGTCTTAGTAAATATATCACTCGTTTGAAGATTAGAAGAGATACGTGGAACAGAAATAACACCATCAACATAAGCATCTCAAATAGAATGATAATCCACTTAAATGTGTTTTGTGCGCTTATAAATGACAGGATTAGTTGTAATATGATGAATAGGGTTGGTATTATCTGCATAAAGAGGAGTAGACCCAAATTGAGGAAAATCAAGCTCTGTCAATAAACCCCGAAGTCAAATGATCTCAGAACAAGCAGAGAACATAACACGATATTCAGACTCAGTAGAAGATTTTGACACTAGATCTTGTTTCTTATTCTTTCAAGAAATTAAAGCGTTGTCAAGAAACATACACCAACCAGTAATAGATGAACGTGTATCAGAACAACCAGCCCAATCAACGTCACTACTAGTTGTTAAGTGAATAGAAGACTCCGCCGAAAAGAACAAACCACGATGAGAAGTACCTTTCAAATACCTAACAATACATCAAACTGCAGCCAAGTGAAGATGTGTAGGTGCCTGCATAAATTGACTAACTTGTTTCACAGTAAATGAAATATCATGGCGTGTAATAGTCAGATAATTGAGACTCTCAACAAGTTGTCGACACAGAGATGGATTAGATAGAAAGTCACCATCATTCTATTGATATTTAGCATTCACTTCCAAAGGTGTATCGACAGGTCGACCCTCTTGGAGAACAACCAAAGCAATGAGTTCTTTAATATAGTTATCCTGATGAAGAAAATACCAGCAGGAGAAGAGTGAATCTCAATACCAAAGAAATAGGTTAATGACCACAAATCCTTGATATAAAAGGAACCCTCAAGATGCTTTTGTAACTGAGACATCAAGTGAGTATCAAATCCTGTGATGAAAATATCATCAACATAGACTAATAAAAAAACAATTCTCTTGTCAGCCTTCAAAAGAAATAATGATGAATCATACTAACTTTGAATAATAGAGAAGCTAAGAAGAGTATTGCGAAACTTTTTAAACCAGACTCGTAGAGTCTGTTTCAAACCGCATAGAGACTTTTTGAACTTAAAATCATCATGTGAGGGTGTAAAAAACAAGCGTAAAGGGGGAGTCATACATATATCTTCTTTGAGGTCCCCATACAATAATGCACTCTTACATCCATCTGTCGTAAGAACCAACCTTTAGATGCAACAATAGATAGAACAAGCCGGGCAATTGCCATCTTATTTGAAAATGAATATTGATATCAAATCCGGAGTCCGAACAGAAAATTTTTCCTCTGTTGTGATTAGTCGAAGACTTTAAGTAAATTATGGCTATACCAAGGTAAGTATTCAAATAAGGTAAGTCTTCAAATGTTTAGTAAATTATGTATGTATGTATATATATATATATATATATATATATATATATATATATATATTCATAAAGTAAATATAATACTTAAATAATGAAAAAGATAATTGTTTATTAAAATAATAAATTAAATAAAAATTTAATATGAATCCTATGTTTATTTTAGACATTCAATTTTGGAAGGGTCGACGTTAAACCAAATCAAATAACAAATGAATAAACATCGAGGTGAGTATTCTTGTTCTTATAGTATGGTAATATTTTGTTTATTCTAAACAAAATGCATTTGTTGGTATTATCATTAGTTATGTTGAAAATATTGCAAGCTCATGATTTTGAATTCTAGTGAATTTTTATTTATATTGTATGAATGATGTGTGCATAACATTATTTAAATGATTTATAAATATATTGCTGATATATAAATGAAAATGAAATATATTTTAAGTAAATAATTATTTTATTAGAGTGTTTGTATATGCATGATTGACTATGATATTGTCACCCCTTGATGGTACTAGTGGTTGAACATTGAGGTACCTGTGCACGTATATGAAAATGAATATTGATATTGAAGTACCTTAAGTAGTATAATTTTGAGACAATACTCCTGTGACGGTTGTACAAATATATAATGATATTGATATGCTATTGATAGCATCTCCAATGTTAATTTTGATTTATTAAAATTTTAACTGACAAGTTTTTTATTTTCTTTTTTCTTGTATTATTGTAGTTAGTTAAATTAAATAAAATTTTAATATGAATCTCATATTTATTTTAGACATTCAATTTTAGAAGGGTCGACGTTAAGACAAATCAAATAGCAAATGAACCAACATCGATGTGAGTATTCATGTTCTTATAGTATGGTAATATTTTGTTTATTCTAAAAAAAATGCATTTGTCGGTATTACCATTAGTTATGTTGAAATTGCTGCAAGCTCATGATTTTGAATTCTAGTGAATTTTTATTTATATTGTATGAATGATGTGTGCATAACATTATTTAAATGATTTATAAATATATTGCTGACATACAAATGGGAATGAAATATATTTTAAGTAAATAATTATTTTATTAGAGTGTTTGTATATGCATAACTAACTATGATGTTGTCACCCCTTGATGGTACTAGTGGTAGACCACTGAGGTACTTGTGTACGTATATGAAAATGAATATTGATATTGAAGTACCTTAAGTGGTATAATTTTTAGACAATACTCATGTGACGGTTGTACAGATATATAATGATATTGATATGTTATTGATAGCATGCCCAATGTTAATATTGATTTATTAAAATTTTAACTGACATGCATTTTATTTTCTTTTTTCTTGTATTATTATAGTTAGGAATATGAGTATTCACTGATTTGTGCCGCTCACAATTAATTTTAACTATCTTTTAATGTTAATTTAAGTGTTAAAACATGAACGATAGCCGAGGAAATATTTATAATAGATGCTGACAACTGATAATGAGATAAAATTTAAATATATTGCTTTAATTAAATTGATTCGTGGTTTTTTCATTTGTTAAAAGCAAGTTATAGAAATTAATATAGAAAATTTGATTTATATCTTCAGACAGTCTATTCCCGTCTTGAGTAATTCAAAACCTCGAGCCAGGCCTTGACAATGTTCATGCAAAGATTGAGAGATAGTTTTTTCTTCTTCAAAGATGTCAAAAGGCTCTACTTGTAGGCAAAAAAAAAAAAAAAAAATCATCCTTTCTTATATGGATGACACCCCTCAACTCTCACTTTTTCGACCTCTACTCTCTTTGTTGCTTCCTTATGGATGTTATACAAGTAAGGATCACATGAATTTATGTAGGGGAGTGTTTGCCTTTTATTAATAATTAAGAAGCCACTATTGAAACAACTCTTTTACTATTTTCACCCTTTGAAATGTTCATTGTGGCTTCTTGCATGCAGGATTTGAACTCCTGGTTTGCAATATCTCTTTTAGCCTTCATTAATTTAGTGCATAATAAAAGTCTATGGTCTTCCAATGCAACCCATATGTACCAATTATTTATTACTCTTTAGAAGAAAGTAACTTAGATCAATTTCTGTATTTCAACTCTATACCATCCCTTAAAATTGAGACATAGTTCTGAGGTTCCTCCAATTATATTTAGTTTTTTTTTTTGCATTAAAGCGACAAATTTGTTTGATTTCTATTCTAACCAGATCCATGAATCACTCTGGACTATATGACTATTTTAAGTAGCATGTCTGAGATTACCAGTAAAATTAAATCACTTCTCACCAGACACAAATTTCAAAAACTGGATTAGATATTGGTAAGTTCTCCATTATAACCATTCATACACCCCAAGTATGCCTTACTTGTAAGAAAAAAAAATTGATGTCATGTTTTGTCATCCTACCAGAAATACGTAAGTTTTTGTACTCTTAAATCAGATTTGGTCCGCTTATATTTTTTTCTCAGAGTCGAAATGCAGACGTTATAATGAAATCAACAAATTTACTTTGCAATTCCTGGTTTGCAGACAACAGACACAGATGGTTACAAATGTTTGCTTTTGAAGGTTTGAATGTACTAAATTTATTAAAAAGAAAGGAATGAAAAGTTTTTCGGAACACCAAAACTCCAATATAAAATGTGTATAAATGATCATATATCTGCATTTAGCAATATAAAATGTGTATATTTTTCACTCAATTCTTATGTATATACATATCTAAAACCTAAACACCAATTTTTACATGCATACCATCTTACTTATGCATGAAAAAGTGTATTTTACTTTTTAAAAGTTAAAATGGTAGTACATTTGATGTAATAAGAAAGATTAGTGTGATATAAGTGTTAAAAAAACAAAAGTTTAGGTGTTATAAATGTAAATACATAGAAATTAGGTGTTATGTATGTAAATGCCCCAAAAATAAATTAAAACCCAACGACCAAGACCGAAAGGAATAGAAGTTTCAGCAATTGTGAATGTGAAGCATGCACCAATTCTTCATGTTCCCGTCTGTATTCAATTCTATAGTTATAAAGGTTTCTATCTTTCAGCCATCTTCAACAAAGAAGCAATCTAATTTAAACTGCCACTATATCTATCAACGCAAAAGGAATCAATCAATAAAGTTCTGTTCTACATGATCAAGCCTGACGGTGACGACTGTAGAAGATGTCGATTAATGAACTTTTTTTTTTTTGCCTAAAAAAAAAGAGAAAAAGTTCCATCCCACAAATTTAAAAAGGCACATGAATTAGAAGGATTAAGAAATCTTCAACCAATAAAGTAAAATATTTACAACAACTTCAAGGAAAAATTAAAAATAACGCTCATAAAATCTACAGCCAAGAGTGAAATCAACAACTACAGAATAAGAAGCAACTAATCATCACCCACGATAAAAGGAGAAACGGAACTCGCACATACTACTTATCTATTACATAGTTTAGCATCAAGAACAACATTAAACAGATGAGGAAAGGGACGCCCAACAAGTAATTGTATTAGCGGGAGAGCATGGATTGAAATGTAAACAAATGAAGAGAAAGTTCATCAAGGAAAGGATGCTGAATAAAGAAGGATAAACTACCATGTTTTCCCAAGGAGCTCAAGTGGACTCCCATGAACAGACCTTTGTCTAGTCCGTTGCGGGAGAAGATAATGGTGCCAATTCTTTCTATATAGCGTCCGAGGTAAGCATGTGAAGAGGAAGCAAGGAATTGCGTGCATTCTCTGCGCTAATCTGTAACAGATTTCTTCAAATTCGCGCAAGGAAGCTTATTAAAACTCATTCTTGTAACTTCCTCCAAAAAAACATTACGATTTTACACTATTTTCAAAAGATAAAGAAAAAATGTCAACTCAAAAGGTCTTTTAATTTCTAGAAAAAAAACAACTTAATAGATTTCAAGATATTTGAAACATTTTTAAATTGTTTAATTGGATATAAAATAAATATAAGAGATTAATTTTTGTAAATGAATTCAATGATAACAAGACAACTGACATGGCGGGCATTTGGCGGTGGCATAACGGCTAGCACTTGCTAGCATTGGTAACTACGAACTATAGTAAGCAACGAGTGAGACGACAAAAGCCAATATGGGTTGCCATCATGGTCATGTCTCATAATGTATTTGAAAATGGGCAAAATTGGCAAAGTTTTAAGTACGTCACAAATAAACTATGTAGTCAATTTGAATTTCACTAAAATTTTATTCTATATTTCATTTATTAAATTAAACATCAAAATTTTTAAAATCTCTTCATTTCAAAATGTTACACTCGTTTTACTTCAAACCAAATACCACTTAAGTCTATTTCTTTTCCTTTTTTTTACCCAAATTATATCAACTAAGGGATCAAAATGATTTGATTTTGTGTAAATTTAATTTGAATTAAGATTGACTCAAATCCAATCACCAGATCTTTGTCTCTAAGCCGAGTGAGATTTGGATTGGATATTTCCACTCTTATCTGCGAGGTGGGCATGATGAATCATTTTTTATATATTCTTGTTGTGAGCTAAAATAAAGATTAAATTGCCAATCTAACTTCAGTGGTGACAACATATATATATATATATATATATATATATATATATATATATATATATATATATATATATATATATATATATATATATATATATATATATANTATATATATATATATATATATATATATATATATATATATATATATATATATATATATATATATATATATATATATATATATATATATAAGTGATGGATTTAATAGTATTTGATTATTTTAGGATTTAGAAAATTTATATGAAGATTTCTATTTATAGGATTTGAATGCATTTTGAAATAGAACCTTTCCTTTTGAGATTTTCATTCAACACAGACATCATTGAAGAGTTTACTTGAAACACTTATGCATCTAATTGAGAATTTATATTTTAAAAATAAACATATCCGTTTTAGATTCAATTTTAACATGACCATAATTGATGATATGTGGATTATTGCACTTGTAACTTGAGGGCTTTATTTTATAAATCGACTTCTTCAGCAAAGAATGACTATCATCAAGGATTTGGATGACTTTAAAATTTGATAACTATGTTTAGCTTATCTAGATTAGTTTGTTATTGTCTTTTTTGATGATATTTTGGTGTATTCCAAGTCCACAAATGATCATGTACTTCATTTCATAATGGTGTTGAGACATTAAAGCAACATCAACTCTATCTTAAATTCTCGAAGTATCAATTTTTGTTGAAAACCATCTCTTTTCTGGGACATGGGTGAGTAACAATGGTATTTTTGTTGATCTTCAGATGGCGCAGCCAAGTTGTTGATTGGCCAAGACCAACTATAATGTCTGAACTTTATAGCATTCTTGGCATGGCAGGATATTATCAAAAGTTTGTTAAGGTTTTTTTCTAAATTGCAGTTCCTTTAACTAGATTGACTCAGAAGGCAGTTCCTTTTAAGTGAACACCTGATTATGAAACTAGTCTTCAAAAGTTGAAGGATTGCTTGGTTTCGGTGCCTATTTTGATAATTCCAAATGGTTCTAAGGACTTTTAGGTGTTCACTGATGCTTCTTTGAGAGGATTTTGTTGTGTATTATAGCAGAATGAGAGAGTTATTGCTTATTTATCCAAACAGTTGAAGCCGCACAAGAAAAACTATCCTCTTCATGATTTGGAATTGATAACTATTGTATTTGCATTGAGGATCTAAAAAAATTATTTTAATGGACTGAGATGTGAGACCTATAAAGATCATAAAAGCTTGAAGTACATTTTCACTCACAAGGAGCTGAACTAGCGACATAGAAGGTGGTTGGAGGTGATTAAAGATTATGATCTCAATTTTATATATCAACTTGGTGAATCAATTGAAGTAGCTGATGTTTTGAGTAGAAAATCTATTTAGGTGGCAAGCTATTTGATTATATCTAATGAGAGTCTAATTTGGGAGATGGATTAGTTAGAGTTGAAAAATATTCTTTCTGGTGATGTGGATGCATTATTTTCACAAATGATTGTTCACGCTTCTTTGCAGGAGAGGATTAAGAAAGCTTAGAGGTTAGATGATGAGTATGCTAGGTTAGTTGATCGATTCAATCAGGAGAAGACCGAAGCTACATGTAGATGATCATGGGGTGTTTACTTGTGGGCCTCTACTTTGTGTTCCTACTAATGGTGATCTAAGAAAGAAGATATTTCATGAGGCTCATTATTCTAGATATACAATTCATTTATGGAGTAATGAGATGTATCATGAATTGAAGTTGATGTTTTGGAGACCTGGTTTAAAGCTTGAGGTGGCTGAATTTGTTTCAACATTTGAGATATGTTAGCTGAAGAAAGTAGAGCATTAGAGACCTAATGGTTTATTGCAACCTTTGCTTATTCATGAGTGGAAGTGGAAGAATGTAACTATGGATTTTTCTATGGGTTTTCCAAGGTCAAGGCAAGGTCATGATGCAATATGGGTGGTGGTTGACTGGTGATGAAGTCTACACATTTTCTTCCTATAAGGTAGAAAAATACAGCTGAGAAGTTGACACAATTAAATATACATGATATTGCTAGACTACATGGGATACCAAAGGTCATTATTTTTTATCGTGATGGAAGATTCACTTCTAGATTTTGGAGAGGTATTCAGGAAAATCTGGGGACTAAATCAAACTTTAGTACAACTTTTCACCTATAGACAGGTGGTCTGTCTGAGAGGATTATTCAAATGTTGGAAGATCTATTAAAATTATGTGCACTTGATTTTGGAGGGAGTTGGGAGGATTATATTCTTTTGGTTGAATTTGCCTATAAAAATAGCTTTCAGTCAAGCATTGATATGACACCATATAAGACATTATATGATAGAAGGTGTAGGACACTTTTAGTTCAGATAGAGGTGGGTGAAAGAAAATTAATGGGTTCTGAGTTGGCAGATGATGCTACTGAAAAATTTAGACTAATTCATGATTGATTGAGAGTAGCACAAGATAGGCAGAGGAAGTAATATGACCTAATGCATCGGCGAATTGAATTTCAAGCGGGAGATTTTGTATTTTTGAGGAATATTCCCAAGAAGGTAAGTAAATTTGGAAGAGTGGGAAAGCTGAGTCCGAGATTCATTAGGGCTTTTAAGATGATTGATAAGGTGGGTAATGTTCTTTTTAATTATTACTACCTGATCAAATGTCAGATGTGCATGATGTGTTTCATATATCAATTTTAAGAAAGTGGTTTTCTGATGTTGAGTATAGAGTTCCTGAAGAAGAAACTGAGATACAACCTAACTTGACCAATATAGAGTAACCATAGTGTATTTTTGATTTTGATGTGAGAGAATTGAGGAGTAAGCAGATCCTTATGGCTATATTTTAGTGGAAGAACATATTAGAAATGGATGCCACTAGCAAAAAAAAGACTGATATGAAGCAATTTTATTCATATTTATTTGATAGTTAGATATTTTGAATAATGAGGATGACATTTTTATGTGGAGAGGAGAATGCAACGACTGCTATTGCAGTATATTGGTGCATCTGTTAAAACTTGATTTTGGAATCTGGTAAGTCCTGCATGTTGATTTTGTCATTGAAGCTTTTGATGCTTAATGTATTTGTCGATATTTAATAGTGTTGTTTCATGCTCAATTTATAAAAAGTCTTCACCAAATTGTAGAGCTTACTTGATTTATAAATATTTTTACCTATTTTTTATAGGCATCATAAGTGAGAAATAAAAAGTTTATTGTTAGATATGTTTTTCTTAAGGATTTGATACATCCTAATACAAATGAGCTTTCTGGAATCATCTAATATCTGTTCTACAAACTATTTTCACCAGTGTGTTCTAGATAAGATTTTTATATTTATTAACTCTTTTCCATAATTTTTATAATCATATTAGTTATGATATTTGATGTTTGTACAAGGTTTTTATTTAATAAATAAAATAATTTAAGAAATTGCATCTATATCTTTTTTATAAAAATAATATTTTGTTATTGAAATTTCAAGTCACTTGTGTATCCAAGGATGCCATTCATGCATTTTTTGGTTTCCAAAAGTGTAAGGTTTAGAGAGAGAAAGCCTGTTTCTGGGGCCTTAGAGCTGATATTGTCAGTCGAGCTAGTTAGTAAAATTATTCGACACTAGGTAGGCTATTGTTAACCTACTTCAGATTTCAATTTCATTGTTTTTTTATTAAGGTTATGTTATTTTATTTTCTAAAATTTCATACAAACTAAGATTTATGGAGTTTTACAAAATTTTAAATGGACATATTTTTATATGTTGTAGGTTAGATTGTGATGGACAAACCAACATAAAAATATTTATTTTTTGACAGGTATTTTTTGTTGTACAATATTTTATATATTTTGACACGTGCGTTAAACTAGAGAGAATAATTTTAAAAATTATTTTGGTCATTTCATAAAAAGCGGTTTTGTAAAAATTATTTATCGATATATGTAAATTTATATCACTCTCAAATTACATGATTACTTGTGTCTACTTGTTTATACCATTTTCTACAGCATACTGTGAACTTGATATATTAAAATTGTTAGCATTTATATGCTTTTATATCATAAATATGTGCCAAAAATGACAAAAATGAGAGAGTTGCGGGTGATTGTGATTGAGTCACTGTATGTTATGTGCAATCAAGTAAAGTTATAAGTAGTTTTGCATTTATATAATTATCCATGTGTGAATTTAATACACGTGAACATATGTGGACATGTGGAGGTATAAGTGGCAGTGGAGGTAGAATAAGTGTAGGATAAATATGAACAATAAAGGTATAATTATAGGTGGAGGTATAAGGAGAAGAAGCGAAAATATTGAAATAATTTAAATAAAGAAAGAAATTGTTATTTTCATGTTATTTTCCTACATTTGTGATATCATGTTACTTATATTGCTACTCAACGCATGCTTACTACAGTTACAATTTCTTTTATTAGCATTGTGATAGATTTTGTGCATAATATCTTAGTATGTTAAATTTGTTTGCATCAAATAAATGTTTATCTTTTTAAAATACTAAAAACTATTGTAGAATTTGAGTAGCTGATGGCAGGTATATTTAGTGTGTAAATTTTGTAAATATTTTTCAATATTACAAATTACACACTGTAGATATATAATAAATATGTAATATAATCACAACAAAAATACTTTTTATGAAAATAGTTACTCTTTTAAAACTCTTTTTAAACTGTCAAATCTCCGTTAAAATTAATGCAAACATATGTATCCCTCAAGTAATAAAGGACTCTAATAGAGTCATACATATCGATCCCACAGGGAAGTTGAAAAATCCTTTAAGTTTTTGAAATTATTTTATAATTTAAAAATACAAAAATAAAAGTAAAGTGCAAAGTTTAAATATTAACTACTAAGGTAAATACTATTTAAGCAGTTGAAAAACAAAATTTATTAACTAAGAATTAACTTTTAAAATTAAAATTACGAAAACTAAATAAAGTTTTTATTTTGACGGAAAGTTCAAATTTAAGAAAACATCATTCCCCTTTACAATGAGTATATGGATTGTGAAGAAATTGAAATCATATGAAAATATATATAAAATATGTTTTGTGTCAAATATGAGCAATCTTATTCTTTACCCTCTTCCGAGTATCATAAAGAACAATGACTAATTTAGAGTTTGGTCCCTAATTCTGTGGTTAGGCTGGGAGGATACTGACTGCCACTCTCGAACTCCCACTACTCCCTCATCTGAGGGCTAACAATCTCGCATCAGTATCCAAACAACTGGACTAAATTGAAGATTTTAATCTATCTCCTTAAAATTTTCAATTTTGCATCCAACAAAATATATTTTCCTATTTATTTGTACCCAATCTCATGGATGACATACTCTCCCATGAAATAAAATGTGATTCTCTCAAAGTTGTAGAAATCATATCCTTTTTCAGAACATATGTCTCTCAACAAGTTTTAACATTTCAATTGGCCAGATCGAAAAGTAAATGAGGAACGGAGTTCAAATCATCACAAATTATTAACATTTAAAACCATAGAAAACAAAATCAATTCTTCATAAAACCATATCTCAAAGGAGGAAGAAAGATAAAGAAGGCTACTCAGAATTCTCGAGAAGGATACGACAAAACACGGATTTCATATATAAAAACAAGTTTACAAAACAAAATAAATAAACGACTCAACCTATCTCACAATCTTTCCCAAGCAAATCCCTAGAAGTTCTCTCCAAGTCTTTCTCTCTTTAAAATCTCACTCAATTCTCTCTTAGAAGTGTAATGAAGAAGAAATCTCTCGAATTCCCTCTTCTCTTACGACCTTAGAAGAAAATCTCTTCTTCTCTTCTCTTGCCTCTCATGCCAACTTTCTCTCTCTCCCTTTCTCCTCTTCTCTTCTCTATGAAGTCTTCTCTTTATTTTGGGCTGCCTCCTTTGAAAAAGGAATCAAAATTTCCCTCCAAAAGTCAACTCTTTTGAATTCAAAAGATGTGTTTTTTGATCCAAAAGACATATCCCTTCATAAAAAACCTTCCAAAGTGTCTAGATGCAATTACTCCAATAGGTTTGTAGAACAAGTATCCCTTTGAAAATTCATGCAAAATTCGTCTCGAGCCGCCTTAATTTACAAAAAGTCATCTCTAGCGCATCATGCGGTAGTTCTCTGTCAAATGACACATCATGCGTCGATCTGGCGCATCAAGCACTAAAATCCCAAAATTCGCTGTTTTGATTCCAAAGTTCGTTCTTTTTGCCATTCTTACTCCAAATGCCTAAAAATGATATACCTGCAAAAAAACATGAAATACCCTTCTTTATTGTGCAACATAAAAAAAAAATAAGCATAAAATATGTGCTTAAAATAGTATATTATTTTGGCGTATTAGTAGTCTACTGAGCTATGGTTGCTCACTCCAACTTTAATCACATGTTTTGTTTCAGGGAAGGGAAAGACTCGGTTTGAGTGAAAGACATTTGCATTACTGGTGAGAGCCTAATTTTAGGTATGTCAATGTCTTAAATCTTTATTTATAATACTCATGGTGATATTTAGTTTTTTATTATGATAGAGAAATTAAATCATGATTGTTGTATATGTTTCCTTTTGTTGTGTAGGAGATCATCTGAATAAATTTTAGGTATATTCATTTTATAACATTTGATGATATTAGTGCCATGACATGTGAAGCTTGAAGAAAAAAATAAGTAAATAAGATTCCTTTCAAATAGAAGATGGGTAATAATTTTTCTATTATGACATTGACACGAGGTGACCTGCCTCAATATGACGGATTACATTTAACTGGGTTGTGTCAAAAGTGGTGGCATGTGACGTTTATCGGTATTTCAGGCATATTCGTTGTTGACCAAGAAAAGACATCTATATGACAATAAAAAGTTTGAACCAGTAGTTCCCCTTTCGCTACATCAAAATTATCATTTATTAGAAAAGATTTACAACACTCTCTATCAACAATAGGAATCTGCAGAGTCACCTCACTGGTCTAGAGACCTTCTTCCCTCTTATTCTGTAGATCAAGCGATTCCTGTTCCACACTTCCTACCACTCAGATGTAGCACACCCGGGACTGCTCCAGGTCTCCCCAAATGATGATCACTTCTCCTCCTCTTGGGAATTTGACTGCCATGTGGTAAGTGGGCACCACAAACTTGAAGCGGTTAAGCAATAGAGAACTAAAGATGGCATTGTAGGTTGGCAATGAATCAACTCTTAGGAATCCTCCATCTACGTGAACTACTTCTTACCCTCTCCCCAGATAATCACCAATGAAAATACTCTTAGGGTGTCATTTCTTTCCCCGACAAAGCCATACATGGGGTTGGCTAGTGCCCCCCCAACCGGTCAACTCAAAGTTTGAGCTTTTCATACACCAACTTGAACAGTACGTTTATTGAGCTAGTGGCGTTGATTAGGATACTCTTGATCTAAAAATTACTTATTATTCCTGTTACAATGACGACGTCATTGTCAGAATTTTCCTTGAGGGGCAAATCGGTGTCAGTGAATGCCATGGAAGGAAACTCCCCTTCCTCTGAATGGAAGTGACATGACACAATTTCCCCATCTTAGACCTCTTCTGGGAGGTCTGACTGAATGACTATTTCCTCCAGTAAAAAGCCACTATTGTCTCGGTGATATGGACAATCTTCGTCCGAAAGTGTCCATGTAGGACATCCATTACCAGGTGCTTTTCGTGCCTCTGAGCTGAGGCTCCCAACGCTACAAATTCCTTTAGTTTCCCAACCTTGATCAACTTCTCAATCTAATTCTCTGTATCATGGTCATGATCCTGATGGTACTTTCAGTACTTCGTTATGTCCTAGAGAAATGATCCAGCCCTCATTGATGTTGCTTTCTTGAAGTACTCTATATATTGGATGACGTTCACAATTTTAACCATTAACACCCTCAATGACATAGCTCTAGGGCTCTCATATTCTTCAAATGGTTGCTTATAGTGTTGGACTAATATCTCTTAGCACTGAGCTAGCTGCTGGTCATGCCTACTCGCTTGGCGTCCCTGATTGTTACTTTGAACATTCCCTCTATTTTTGCGAGTAAGCAACCATCATTATATCTCTTTTGAGTTTGAAGGTCTTTCAGTTTTGGTTTAGTGATGCTCTCCTCGCCTCTCGACGATGGTGTGCTTATTGGCCATATACAGCAGTTTAGTCAAATTCAGGGGCTCATGCAAACTGAGGCCATAACTGATCCTCTCGGACCGCAAACCTTGCTTCAGGGAGGCTTGTGTCATGTCAGATTGGAGATCTTTCACCTCTAGTACCTCCCTCTGAAACTGTCAGATGTACGAATGCAAGCTTTCGTTTCGCCCTTTCCCTAAGCTACCACAAGGATTGTGTGCTCTTCTTGGGTCTTCGAGCGCTTCCAAAATGCCCATAGAAAATTCTTTAGCTCGAATGAGATGAGGTGGTCAATTGGAACCCACCAACCCCTATAAGTCTCAATCTTCAAGAGTTTGAACTTCTCTGGGCTCGACCTACAAGATTTGAAGGGAGAAAAGGTTCTCTAGCTGGCGTGGGGCCTCAGTGCTCTCAATCCCTGCAACTCCACCTATGTAGAACCAACATTATCCTGGTATTATGAATCTTCGACCTCTTTGAGCCAAGGTTCAACCTTCTATCTTCATGCACCAGCATTACCTCTCAAGGAGGGTTCTTCCTTTGAGAAGCTTGTTTGCCTCCTAGAGCCATGAAAACTCTCAAGACCTCTATGATCTAGCTTGACATGTTGGTACACTATCTGTGTTCTTAACTCCTATATTTCATGATGTCTGAGTTCATGATTACATTCTGCATTGTTTTTGTCCCTCTGGTGATTCTATCTCATTGTTGTTGTTGTTGCGCTCCTCTTCTTATCGACGACATGACTCCATGCACAATGTACCATTGATGATGTTGAATCCAAATCTATACAGGAAACACACCTAAGAAATAACGCAGAAAAGAGGAAAAGAGAAAAGAGAGCACAACAATGAACCATAAAATCACACAACATTTATTCATGAAATGAGCCCCTATATATAAAAAATAGGACCATATGATTACATTTGTACCCCTAGTAAAGTAGGTAAGGTAGGGGTATTTTGAATAAATAGTTATAAGGCAGGAAGCCTTAAAAAGTGTCCAACAGGTTAATGATCCGGGCGCCATGATCAAAGGGTTGACTGGGAGGTGCCGTCTCCTGTCTAAGATCCAGGAGACTTCTTTCACCCGCTCGACCTGGATGAGGATTCTAGTCTGATTGTCCATGCAAGATTCATCTGGGCGACCTTTTGGAAGGTTGCTAACTTTCATCCATCTTGGTGCAGACATATTTTTGATATACATATCACTATATGTAATTTCTAGTATCTATTTCAGTAATTCCGCGTTCTTATGAATTTAAAAGATTTGTTGTTGATGATATCCTTCTCATGGATAAGTTTAGAGAATAAGCTTAGGAAAAATTTGAATTATGGAGGTTTACATTGGAGTCTAAAGGCCTTCATTTGAGTAAAACTAAAATTGAATACATGAAATGTAATTTTAATAGTAGTAGCTCTAGTGACAGAAGTGTAACTTTTGGTGATCAAATTATTAAAAGGTATGAACAATTTAGATATCTCGGGCCTGTTGTTCAAAGCAATGGTGATATAGATGGGGATGTTAATAGTAGAATTCAAGTTGGTTGGTTGAAGTGGAGGAATGCTTCGAGCCTTTTGTGTGATAGAAAAGTACCGCTTAGACTGAAAATAAAATTTTATAAGATGGTGGTGAGACCTGCAATGCTTTATGATGCTGAATGTTGACCTTTAAAAGAGAAGCATAATACTAAGTTAAGTGTTGCCGAGATTAGAGTGATTGGGTGGACGAGTGGCTTTACACTTAGAGACGAAATGTAAAATGAATATATCCGTGATAGGGTTGGTGTAGCTCCTGTGACAGACAAAATTAGAGAAACTCATATTAAATAGTTTGGTCATATTAAGCGTCAACCATCTTATGATCCGATTAGTAGAGTAGATGTTTTAGAATCAACTTATGTTAAGAAAGGCAAAGGTAGACCTAGGAAGATTTGGGCTTATTGTATAAAAAAAGATCTTAATTTATTAGAACTAAATGAAATATGACACTAAATAGGACACAATGGAGAAATAGGATTCATGTAACCGACCCCGCGTAGTGGGATCAAGGCTTTGTTGTTGGTGTCTCTTTTTAAATGAAAAAGACATTATTTTTACAGTGTTTTAAATACTAATTTCAACAAAACTTAATTAAATAAAAATCTTTTAAAGTCAAGCAGCACAAGTGCTATAACATAAGATAAAGTTATTAATATTTTTATTATTATTATTTGGTTGGAGACTTTGTGTAAGGGTGTAAACGAGTCGAGTTGATCTTGAGATTCAAATTGTGAGCTCGAGCTCATCATTCAAACTCGAGCTTGAATGACGAGCTCGAGCTCGTCTCGTAGTCATAGCCATTGGCTCGCAAGCCAACTCCCGAGCATGAACTAAGGATCTGTTTGGGGCAACTGCAATTGTTTGAAGAAGCTGTGAATTTGATGTTGTTATTTGAAGAAATAACTATGAAGCTGCCGTAGGAGAAGAAGTTCAAAAATTTTTCGTGGCTATTACAAAAGCTTTTTTTTTTTAAAAAAAAGTCAAATCGCAGCTATCTAGATATCGCTGCATTTAGCCAAGTCCAATTGCAAAACATAGCTTTCCACACTATTGCCCCCAAACGCACCCTAAATATTCATTTTTTACAGGAGCTCATTGTAGAAGGTATTGGTGGCTGAATGAGGTGGAGGATGCACTGGCCGCTCACGAAAAAAATACATTAAAATGATTAGTGATAGGCTAATTCAGCCGGGTCGTGAGCCAACAAGACAAGCAAAGTCGAACTCGAGCTCGAGCTCAAGCTCAAGCTCGTGACTCGATAAACTTAGCTCATGAGCTTATTTACGAGTTGAGCTAGAGTCGGCTCGTCCGCTGATTTTCATACCTACCTTCGAGCATGGAAGGAAACATAAACTGCTTTATCACCATGTATTTACATTCAAAGAAAAATACTAGAATAAAATTGTTGACAAATATGGAGAAAGGAATCACGAAACGACCGTTGGAATTTAAAACATAATTTTCCTTTCAAGTAGCGTTATAGATTTATTGTAAAAAAGAAATTAAAGAACCATCACTACCATTAATAAAGCGGAACGAGTGCAATGTATCGCCTGAAAATTGATTTACTTTCCAAATCCAAGTACTAAATCCTCGACTAAAGGATCTTTAGCAAATAAAATTAATTAAACACGTCAAATTTCTATAAATAGAACGGTTAACATCATGGTTTAAAAAACGGGCATTTACATACATACCATCCAATTCCTATGTAATTTACATATTAAAGGCTAAACTTTATTTTTTTACATTTGTACCACCAACTTCTTTCAATTTACATTAAAAAAAATCACTATTTTGAGTCTTTGGCTTTTAAGAAATTGAAGTATATTCTTACATGCATGGATAACTTAATATATGTATGTAAAAATTAAAGTTTAGATATGTAAATACATAAGAATTGAGTGGTAATGACGTAACTTATGAAGCAAATTAGCACAATTAATGGCTCAAATGATTCAAAAGATTCAGTCTTTTTGGATGGAGAAACTATTCCATACGGACACCGTATGCAGAGATGCATGCGGTGTTCGATTTCCACCGTTGATTACCGCAATAAAAAAAAATTTTAAAAAAAGTTGAAAGTGGGGCCCACTGAAATACATCTTTGCGGTAATCGACGGTGGAGGGCAAACTCTTTAAGATTTGATGGTGATTTTTTTGCTTAACATTTGGAGAAGAAATTAAAGTAATTAATATTGAGGGATTTGCAAACACATATATCACAAAATTTTTGAATCATTTAGTTTTTTATATTTATTTATTTAACATATTAGTATTTAAACAGTTTTAAAAAAATATTATTACTATTAATTTATCTGAAATACATGTATTAATTTATAAATATTTTAACTACTGAAATATTATATAAACCAATAACAAATTTAAGGGGTATTTACATGCATACCGCTCAATTCACGCGCATTTACATATCTAACATCAAAACTTAATTTTGTATATTTATACCATCCAAATATTTTACAATCAATAAAAACATCCTTTTTTTTTACTTTTTAAAATCGAGAAATATTTTTTATCCATAAATAATGTGATATATACATTGAAGTTTAAGATATATATATATATATATATATATATATATATATATATATATATATATATATATATGCAAATCATTCAAAATTTAAATATTAAATATATAAATATATGTGAATTTAATGTGATGCTACATATTATTTTCTTAAATAAATTACGAGTTACATTGTCTAACAAAGCCCAATCCAGAAAGAATTTTCTTCCTCATTCAAGAAGAGCTATAACTTTCCCGCTCACCTCTTCGCCATCTCTCCCTTTCTGGCTCTCCAAACCCACAATCTGCATCCTCCGTCTCTCTCTCTCTCTCTCTCTCTCTCTATCTCGATGTTTCAGAAAATCTTCTGCCGTTGTAGTGGAGACGATAGCGTAGCCATTTCCGCCTGCACGCTTCAGGAGGTAATTGATTTTCTCCATTCCCTTATGATCAGGGTTTTCGGCACTGCAGACAAATGGTATAAAAATTTCTGGAATGGTACTGAAATTAGGGTTAATGAGCCTTTGCATTAGATTTATGGTGGAGAAAATAATCTGTGGATAAAACGAAGTAGAAATGTTTGCTTTTCTTCTTTTTTTGGTACTAGATTGAATTTCTTGCTTGGGAAATTAAACGGATGCCAGAATTTTTGTAGTTCATGGCGTGGTTTAAAATTGCACAATATGAGACCTGATTTGGGGCTTGTCTTTTGAAAAATTTGTAATAGGACTTATGTCTCGTTTGAGATTGAAAGAAGACTAGCATAAGGGAAGATTGGTAGGATCTATTTGGAGATCATAGATGAATCTCATATTGAAGTTTGTTAATTGGTTCTTGTGTTCAATTATCATTTACTTTTATGTCTTTGCAAGCCTGTATTTGCTAGAAAGTCTAGGCAGTACTCCAATTAGCTTTCGATATACACGAACACCAAAAAGCAGTTACAGGATTTTGTCTTTTTCTTTCTAATTTAGTTTGGAAAAGAGTTTAAATATAACGTTCATGATGATGCAAATTGTACCCGTGATTCGAAAATCGAAAATCTCCAACAAATCTAGAACATTAGTTTGGAAGATTTATTTACATACAGTTTAGTTCCTATGTATTTACATATCAAACACCTAAACTTTAGTTTTCACATAAAATACACTTAATATATGCCTGGAAAGGTCTATTTCAATTTTTAAAAGTTAAAATAGTGATATTTTTTTTTAATGTGATATGAATGATTTTGGTGATATAAGTGTAAAAAGTAAGTTATTGGTGTTAGATATGCAATTCCTGAAGAATTGGGCGGTAAATATATAAGGAAAAATTATTAGTTGGGGACTCCAATGCATACGGAGTTCAATAATGGGGCGTCATGTGTCAAGTGCCCCTCACATATTTTAGCACTGACCAATCTCTGTGTATTGTGGTGGACTCACTTGACATGTGACGGCCCACAATTGGACTCCGAACTCAAACCATGTCTGCTTGCAAAGGTAGCAATAATTAGCTTTAGCTTTTTTTAGTTGTAGTGCACATCTTTTCATTCTAAATTCTGACTTATTACCTGGCAGACATTTGAAAAGCTCGGGGAGAAGGAATATCTCTTGCAAAGAAAGGTTGCTGTGGAAATTAAGAGGGCTAAGGAATTTGCTCAGGCAAAAAACAGAGAAGGTGCGAATCAGATAACACTAATTAAGTTCAGTAATTTAACTAGTATTGGGATTTAGTGTTGATTTTTTAATTTCAATTATGTTATTTGTTGGTTGGCATGCTGTATGTTAATGAGATCATATATTTCTACTTATTTATGTACAATCCGATTGATATGTCTGCTTATGAATTTTATCAGTCATCATAGACTTGCTATGCTGAGCAGAACAACATCATAACATCTGTGGCCATCATTGCTATGTTCATGTTAGGGGAGTAATTAAGCCAAGCTGATTTATCAGTTGGCTCGATAAATGACTCGTGGACTGAGCTTGATGAGCTAACAAGCCAAGCTCAAGTCAGCCTCGACTCTACTCGTCGGCTTGTGAGTCGGCTCGTTTATAAAATAATTCATATAAAATATATTAAAAAATATATTAGAATTCAAGTATTTATCTTGAAATTATTAAAAATGTAAATAAAAAAGTGATATTTATATTTTATATTAAATAAGTTCTTACTAATTATCGCCTAAATACTCCTTATATTTGCCATTTTATTATATTTCTAGCAGGAATCAATATTATTTTCTCTCTTTCATAATAAATAAGCCAACTTAAAATTGTAAATAGTAAGCTCTAGGTCGAGGTCGAACTCATTTAATTAATTAAACTCAAGATGAGGGTGGCTCGAGCACAACTCGGACTAGTTTGCACCCATGCTGTCATTTTACATCAATTGTAACTGGAAGAAACAGAGAGCCAGCTATTCGCTTGTGTTATGAACTCCTATTTTGATCGAATAGTGCGTGGAACATTTCTTAGGAGAAGCATCTGTTCATGGCTAAAATATAAAATTTGGCAGTTAATTATTCTTTATTATATTTATAGCTGCCCTGCGATGCTTGAAGAGGAAGAGGTTTTATGAAGAACAAATTGAGCATCTTTGGAGTTTTCAAATGCGTATTCATGATCAGGTATGATGATTAGTTACCTAAAATTCAATTATTTACTTACCACTAAATTCTTATGTATTTACATATCTAACCTAAACTTCAATTATTTGTTTCTCAATGGAACAAAAGATGCTGAAAAAGTTGCCCGTCTATGACGGCGAGCCTCAACACATTACAACCAATGTCATCTTCCAGTGCAAAACTACACGTAGTTCTCTACGTTCAACTTTCAGGCCAGTTCCTTTGCACAAGAACGTTTAGGATTTGACAAAATTTTAAATGTTTGCTCAATTTTTATTTTGTTTTTTTTCAGAGGTTATATGTAATTTTTTTTTTCTGTAATTAAACTATTATCCTTGTTACTTTGGGCTTTTCTCATATAGCAAACAATCTTTTGCAGATCCTTTGCTTTATTTTACTCTATACACGTGCCTAGTTTTATTTGAATTTCTTTTTTCATATGTGATTTTTGGGAGTAAGGTTGATCAAAGGATATCCTGGATATTGTTGCGTTGATTCAAAGATTTCTGGTTGTCTATATTTTATTCTTCAATGAATGACTTTATATAGGAGAACCTTTGATTGTTATTGAATGCAAGCAATGCTTTTGATCTCTGATGAAGGAGAAATATCATCTTTTGGACATAGGTACAATGCTTTTGGGTCATCAACCTTTATGAGGATGTGCTTGTTTTTGAAGTAAGTTTGAGTTTTTTGAACTATCATTAATCATTATTTAGTGGCGATCTTTATCTAAAAGAACCTTGGATTATCTTATTGTATACATAGGCTATGATGGTGTTATTTTTTTGGATCTAAAAACATTTAAAACTAAATTCAAGAATTTTAAATTTATTTTGATATCCATGCAAACTTTCACTAACAAATTTATTATCGAGATAATGCAGCTTTACCCCATCCACCTCTACGAAGAGGTGCGCCCAAGAAACAAGGGACATGATTTAGAAATGTATCACTATCTATTCTTGGGGTATGATATAGTGGTAACACGGTCACTTGCTTTATATTCAACATACATTAATTTCATTAACATAGGATGACAGGTAGATTTTCTGATTTTTTTTATATTTTTACCTTATATTATTTGCTTGTTTATGATTATTATTTTAATTTGTATAGAATGGTGCTCATGAGAAGAGGTGTTGACTTTGCTAGTAATAGTAGTGATTTGAGAGTTGTTGGGAAAGTGACACCTATTTTTAGAGGTTTATTGTCTTCCGAACATCATGTTTTTATTGCACAAATTATTGAGCCTCTAATGCTGGCATTGTTGCTTGTGTCCCAATCATGACACATAAATATCATCTAAGCCTTGCAAATTAGTATTGCTACTTGGATTACTCAAGTTGTTCAGTGATTCATTGGGTAGAAAATGAGAGAATCTTGTTGGAGCAATATTTCCCAATGTTAAAACTCCATAAATCTAAGCGATGATTCAAAGAAATTGGAGCAAAGTTCCAACACTCTTTGAAAGTACGGGATAAAAGTTCAATTGAAATGATAGATTTGTTTCTTCCATTAGTCAACATGACATTGCAAGCCTTATAACTTATTTTATAAATTAAGAGAGGATTTTAGAAAATATTTATCAATTGTTAAATGTTCTATCTTCAATGAGTTGATGGATTAAGCTATACCTCCTAGAGAAATACCATTACTTGTGAAAAGAAAAAAGTTGGAAAATAGAAAAAAAACATGCATTCAAGAAAACGGAAGTTCTATGAAAAAATCATCAATTGAATTATCAAGTCTAAAAATTTAAGAGCAATTATTATCAAACTCATTGTAGTAATGAACCTTATAACTTTATAATATGATTGGTGATAAGTGTTTAAATTTTTATAATGCCGATCCTAAAATCAAGGATTGTCCTTGCAAGAGTCAAGAATAACATACTCTGAGATTTACACTAGGAAATATTTGAAGTTAAAATTAGCATATAATTGTTTGGTAGAAATCTCTTAGAGGGCAACATCGAAGGAATAATGGCAAAGCACTAGTAAGCCACTGATCCCGATATTTTTTATATGTACGGATTTATGAAGTTGACACCACTACTTGAAGATTTTAATCTCCGGTAATGACATCAAAACTTGATCTCAAACTTGATCCCAAGCAAAGTAAGTTTTCAATTATATTTGTAGTGATTCTACGCAAGTATACGTATCATTATCAAGTAATATAAGACTTTCTGATTAAGCTCCGAATATCGATCCCACGAAGATCGAGGTTAATCACAGCTACTTTCAAGAGAAGTTCTAGTTTAGAGTAAAACACCCTAACTTGGAAGGCCGATAAAGGTTTTGTTTTGATTATATCTTACAATTATCACTGCAATACTACTTCTACTTCTAAAATAAAATACTTAGTGAAAATCAGAAAGTGAAGTTTAATATTATAAAAGTACTCTTCCTCATACAATGAAATTAGTGACATGTGTAAAAGTAAAACAAGTTGTGAGAGAGATTGTGACAAATAGGAGCAATTATATTCTTTACCCTTACTAGAGATGCTATAAAGAACATTGGTTAATTTAAAGTTTGAATAGTTCTGAAGACAGACTAGGCAAGGAAGATACCAGCTCTCACTCTAGAGTTCGCTCTTATCTCTTCAGCTGGAGGCTAGCATCTCGCATCAAAACCTAAAACAATATACCAAATTAAAGGGCTTTAGCTTGTCACTCTAAAGTCCTCTAATTCTACACCCATCAAAGATTATTTCCCTATTTATTTGCACTCAACCATATGGACTACATTCTCATCCATACAATCTAATGTGATTCTACAACAGTTGATTGAGACAACACTATCACAGATCTTACATGTTCTCACAACAGATTTTAACATACAAGTTGATCAAGTTTAAATACAAATGAAGAACAAAGTAAAATAATCACAATATATTCTCACTCTACTCAATTATATATCCTACACATGCATACTAATTCATTACAAGAGGGAAGAGTAAAGAAAACTACTCACTCTACATGAAAGAACAACAAGAACTTTTCATTGAATAAAATTTTGAAATCATACAAACAAAGTACTAAATTCAAATCAAGTTACAATGAAAATACTTATCTTTTATGTAAATCAGATTCTCCTTGTATAACAAAAGCAATCTCCTTGCAATCCTCTTAATGAACAAAGTGAAAAGAAAAGAAGAAGATCTCACACTCTCTCTTTCTCTCTCACCTTGTTGCCCCACTTGGGGCTCAAACCCAAGCCTTCTTCTTCTTCTCCAAGTCTTCTTCTCCTCTTCTAATTAATTCAAGAGTCCAAGAGTCCTTTTAAAAACATTTCCAAGCCTTCTTTATTATTTCCCGAAAGATTCTTAAGTGCCTCTTCAAAACTGTCCATATTCATTGAAACTTCCAAATGGTGCCTAAAGTGCCTCTTCAAAACTCCATACAATCGCCCCATATTCTTCTAAAAAGTCACTTTTCTCATTTCCAACGAATTCCCTAAAAAATGCATGAAGCACAGCTTCAAAAATCGTCTAAATCCAACGTATATTCTAGAAGATATGTTGAAAATCATCTCCGACACCTAAGCACAATTTTTGGGCGCTTAAGCGCCCTCTTCTCTGTCTGGGTGGCGCCTAAGCGCCATTTTTGGGCGCTTAAGCGCTGAGCACATGCACTTAAGTGCCCTGTTTCGGTCCCCATGGCTCCGGTGTGCCCCGATTCGACCCAATTTGCTCCAGTTTGCTCCGTTTTAGTCCATTTTTGTTCATTTTGCTCCAATCACTCTAAATTCTTCAATTTGATGTACCTACAACAAGAGATACAAGAAAACATGCCTTTAAAGTGCAATATTATTATAAAATGAAGCATGAAAAATAATACATTTTTAGGCGTATCAGTCACCACCATCTTTATCCTTATTAACAACAACAATAGTGATTTTTGGCACCTTTGCTATATTACCTAGTGCCTTCTTACTTTGCACAACCAATGACACCTCGAGTATTACACAAAATACCTATAAGTGATGCAAAATTAGTAGCCATGACCATCTCAAACTCTGATGTTGCCTAGGAAAATGATTCTAATTACATATTTACTATGAATTCACAAGAGACTTATTAAGATTTTTAATGAGGTAAAATGATAATTTTTATTGTTAGACAATTGATAAGGGCTTCACCTGACTTTAGGGTATTCCATTCATTCATTATACTCTAATTATAACATGAATCATGCCTTTATATCATAAATATTGTATGTCATTATATTTCATTCGCTCATAATCAATTTGGATCTATGCCGCATAGATTGTTATGGAAGCTATACATTTTTTGAGAGTTTTGATGGAGAAGTATATAAAGAGCAAGGAGGATCTAAATATGTTTTTTTATTGATTTGGAAAAATCCTACGATAAGGTTCTAAGAGAAGTCTTTTGGAGAGTTCTAGAGAAGAAAGGTGTTGATATCATTTATATTCATGTCATTGAAGATATGTATACTAGAGCTGTTACTTTTTTTTAACAAAAGAAGAATTGACCAGGTATTTTCCTATTTCAGTTGGATTACTTCATATGGTCTTACTGGACACTTATAGGAGGATGTACCTTGGTGTATATTTTTCACTGTTGATATCTTTCTTGTGGACAATACTAGAGAAAGAGTACAAGAAAAAACTTGAATTATGTAGGTCGACTTTGGAGTTTAAATGCTTTCATTTGAGTGGATATTAAACTAAATACATGGAATGTAATTTTATTATTAGTAGCTCTAGTGACAGAGTTGGAACAATGGGTGATCAAATTATTAAAATGTGTGAACGTTTTGGATGTCTTGGGCATATTATTCAAGGTGATGGTGATATAGATGGGGATTTTATTAGTAGATTCAAGTTGGTTGGTTGTAGTGGAGGAATGCTTTGTGACTTACACACTGAGCTACTCTAGGGTGGGGAGTAGGTCCGGGGGGAGAAGTTATCGACACCTTTCCAGACTTTGTATATGGAGTACTTCATTTTCTTAGGTATATGTGCTTTACTTTTAGTACTAAAAGCTATTGATTTTGGAGGCATATATGAGACCTGGTCACCCGGAGGGGTGATGTCAGACAAATTCTCAACTTGACCCTTAGCTCAAGTGTGATATTTGGTTCTTGACTCAAATCTCCTTTTGGGGGAGAAGGATGGATTGATAGAGTGTGGACGATTTTGAAAAGAGAATTGGAGGACATGTTTGGTTAGGTTCCATTTGTATACTTGGTAGAATTTTACATATCTTAACCAAACCTTTTGCATGGGCTCGCCGTGCATTTGTATGGTCTGGAGAGGCTTCTTTGTCGTATAGTTTAGGTGCTCTATCTGTCTTTGTTTTCATCACTTGTTGTTTTGTCTGGTTCAATAAGATTGCTTATCATAGTGAGTTTGACGGACATAGTCAATGTCTCATGCGTTCCCAAGAGGTTCTTTTTGGAGGAGAAAGCACTTTTTGAAAATGGTCGGAAAAAACGGGTTTCCATTCGATTTCCGGCTGGCTGGTTTTGATGCAAAAAAGACAAATCTAGATTGGATTTCCGGAAGGGCTTTTCTTTTTTGTGGAAATGGGATGGTCTTCAAACTCCCGAGATGAAGTCTAGATTGTGGGCTCTCCCCTTTCTTCCTTCCCGACTGAACTAGCACCGACATGAATCTTTTGTATTGGAGTCAGTTTTCTTATCTCACACATGATCGAAACTCAAGCTTCCTATCTACAAAATCAATAAGATTGAAGTCCTGCAACGTGATTTCCTTTGGTCCTAAGGTGAAAGTACAAAAATCCATGCGGTGAATTGGTGGTCGGTCTGCCAACCCTGGTAGAAGGGAGGCCTTGCATTTTGTTCTCTTGCACTAAAAAACTCTGCCTTCCAAGCTCAATTGCTCTGGAGACTTCTCACATGTACCGCGACTTCATTTTCCAAATACTGAAAGCAAAAGACTTTACCGAGAGCTGTCCACTAGATGTGGAGCCTAAATACTCGACCTACTCTTCCTGGAAGTCCATTTATGCCAGAAAGCCTATTCTCCAAAGCGGAATAGTACTTGTCATTGGTGACGGCAAGGACATCAACCTATGTAAATCTGCTTGGCTCAATGGTTATCCCCTGCATGAACAACCAGCCAGGATCACTCCTTCAGAGAGCGACCTCTTACTCCCACCCCAATCTATGTTGGTCCATGGGTCCAATTGATGAGATGATCCACTTACAGGACATTTGGAAAAAGGCGCAACATTGGAACTACTATGTAGCTTTTGTGGGTGGGTTCAAATCCCTCTCTTTTTGTACCCCCATCAACACCTAATTCACCAACATTATCTACCTCAATGTATCAAATAACAATGAATAGATCAATTTTCAATTTCATGTGAGAAATCCAAGAAAAAGATGGAGCCTAGCAAGGATAGGGAAGGCATATATGAATACAAAAGTCTGAAACATTTCTAGATGGAGCTTCCACAGAAGCTAGATCTAGAGGGAAGTTGTGTGCATTACATTCATGCATTACTTCCACACCAGGATTAGCACGATTTCTGATATCAGCCCAAGTGTTAATAACAAGACCTTGACTGTCAACTACTGAACTGTTCAAATTGAAACCGTTCAAGTTGAACGCCATAGTGCTAATGCCCAAAGCAGTGAACCAGATACCCACTACTGACCAAGCAGCCAGGAAGAAGAACGGAAATTTCAAGAAGTCCTTTGGAGAGTTCTAGAGAAGAAAGGTGTTGATATCATTTATATTCATGTCATTGGAAATATGTATACTAGAGTTGTTACTTGTTTTGAACAGAAGAAGGATTGACCAGGTATTTTCCTATTTCAGTTGGATTACTTCAGGGATCAACTTTAACCTTATATCTTTTTGCTTTAACTATATATGGTCTTACTGGACACTTATAGGGGGATGTACCTTGGTGTATGTTTTTCACTGTTGATATCTTTCTTGTGGACAATACTAGAGAAAGAGTACAGGAAAAACTTGAATTAAGTTGGTCAACTTTGGAGTTTAAAGGCTTTCATTTGAGTAGATATTAAACTAAATACATGGAATGTAATTTTATTATTAGTAGCTCTAGTGACAGAGTTGAAACTATTAGTGATCAAATCATTAAAAGGTGTGAACGTTTTGGATATCTTGGGTCTATTGTTCAAGGTGATTGTGATATAGATGGGGATGTTATTAGTAGATTCAAGTTGGTTGGTTGTAGTGGAGAAATGCTTCGTGCCTATTGGGTGATAGAAAATCAACGCTTAGAGTTAAAAGGAAAAATTACAAGATGGTGGTGAGGCTTGAAAAGCTCCATGGAGCAGAATGTTGGCCCTTAAAAGAAAAGCATGAAATAAAGTTATGTGTTGTTGAGATGGGAATGCTTAGATGGATGAGTGGCTTGACACTTAGTGATATTATATCAATGATAAATTTGGTGTAGCTCAAGTGGCAGACAAGATTAGAGAGAGTTGTCTTAGATGATTATACCATGTTAAACATTGGCCATTTGATGAGCTGGCTAGGAAGTGCTGATGTTTTAGATTCAACTTATGTTAAGAAAGGCAGAGGTAGACCTAAAAAGACTTTGACTTATTTTATAAAAAATGATCTTAGTCTATTTGAATTAAATGAAAGTATGACACTCAATAAGACACAATGGAGAAAAAAGATTTATGTAGCCGACCACACTTAGTGGGATATAGGCTTCTTGTTATTGTTGTTGCTGTTGTATTGTATGTCCATGTCTTTCCGTTTATGCTTTAATAAATATGAGTATTCTAATATGTTTGAATGACAAACTTATTTGTGATAAAAATTTTCTTTTGACAAATTCTATTTTTGTTGGCGAGCCTCCATTGCAAGAGGAGATCTTTCAACATAAACTATTTCAATACTTTGATATTTATGTTTTTTAGTTCTTGTTTAGAAATATGTTGGTTTTAGATTTTTAATAACTTTGTTGTCGATTCCTTGAATCCGCTTTCATTAATTTATATCTTATATTTACTGTTGAGTTCTTTAAGACATTATTGATGCAATGAAATTTTATTTATTTTCCTATATTTTCGCTTATATATTTTTTCTAATAGCTATTTCATATAAAATTTCTTTTGAATTTCAAATAAGTTTATTTGATCTTAAATTTTGAATTTTATCTCATGATATGAGATTAATCCCTTTATCACACCTAGTGTTGTTAAGGATTATGACCTGTAGGCTTGAGGTGTGATGCCCGAGATTGCTGCGAAGTAGAAGGCAATCACACAATATAAATTGCTCAAATAATTAATGAATATGAGGTTGTGTGTCAATCTCAAGAGGAACGAGTTAACTTCCCAAACAAGAATAGTTCTAATCTTTTGGTTTTAAGTCTAATATTTGGAGATTTTGAAGTAACTATTCCTAATTTTTGCAAAATCCAAAAACCTAACAAAAAGTGAGGGTTTATCTGAAGTGAAAAATTCTCCCCTGGATTGGGTCTTAAAAACCTAAATTTTATTAACTGATATAATTATTGGGGAAAATCAACAACAAATTTTCTTCCTCATGACTCATCACACTAATCCTCACGATCCCCTCAAATCTCTCATAGAAGAACTCTCGCTCACTTACAAAACTCTCACAGATTTCTCCTTTGAAGTGCTTTGATTGCTTTTGAAATTCCTCGGTGACACCCTTTTTGTTCTCTGGACTCTTCTCTCTTTTTTCCTCTTTATGTCTCATTTTCATGTTTTACTATATTTACATCTTATCCCAAACTAAACGACGCCATGAATTGCAAAAGCCAACTTAAAAAATGATGCAATGTCGCCATACTTTTAAGCTCGGTGCCAAGTTTTCATGGCTAGATTCCCTGACACCTTAGTGACACTAGGTTTCCATGTGGTCTATATCTACACGCTGGAGGAAGTGGCGCTCTGGTTCTGAAGACTATCCAAATTCCTTGGGGGACACCTTGGCTCCATAGTAGGGTTCCAGATTTCCAGGTGCTCTATTTTGGAGAGGCGCTCTTAGTGTTGGAGACGAGCCCTAGTGCCTAGAAGCTGACACTAAAATTCCATGTTTGATGTTTCAAAGCACCATGACCCTAGGGCTTGAATTGGGGTGCTCTGTTGACCTCACTTTTGGTTGAGGTCTAGAAATTTCTTTAGTAGCCTAGGTCTAGCTATAGGACTTTCCTA
>NEWO01000163.1:868528-882371 GCA_003013225.1 Phalaenopsis aphrodite | reverse complement strand
ATAGAAAAATCCACCACACATTTCACACACTTTAACTTCCCACAATATTAAACATTATTTGCTCTATAGTAAGGTAGATTTTGGATTCAAGAATTAAGTGCTTTCTAATAACATAATAAATGTATAAAGCAGAGTGCACATGTCCCTCACACCTGAGTGACACTAGGTTTCCATGTGGCCTGTATCTACACGCTGGAGGAAGTGGCACTCTGGTTCTGAAGACTAGGGCCCAAATTCCTTGGGGGACACCTTGGCTCCATAGTAGGGTGCCAGACTTCCAGACGCTCTATTTTGGAGAGATGCTCTTAGTGTTGGAGACGAGCCCTAGCGCATAGAATCTGACACTAAAATTCCATGTTTGATGTTTCAAGCACCATGGCCCTAGGGCTTGAATTGGGGTACTCGATGAGATTTAGCTCCTTAAGACTTGGAACCTACAAATACACACAATAATAACTTGGAAAAATACAGATATGATACAAACAAAAAAATTAATTAGGAAAACATAGAAAAATCCACCACACATTTCACACACTTTAAATTCCCACAATTTTAAACATCATTTGCCTTATAGTAAGGTAGATTTTGGATTCAAGAATTAAGTGCTTTCTAGTAACATAATAAATGTATAAATCAGTGTGCACATGTCCCTCACACCTGAGTGACACTAGGTTTCCATGTGGTCTGTATCTACACACTGGAGGAAGTGGCACTCTGGTTCTGAAGACTAGGGCCCAAATTCCTTGGGGGACACCTTGGCTCCATAGTAGGGTGCCAGACTTCCAGGCGCTTGATACACCTAAAATATATAGTGTTTTTGGACATATTTTTATACTTATTTTTGAGATATTGCACTTTATGGAAAATATTTGTGTGTTTTTCTTTCAAATACAAGTAAAAAGGTGGAAAAAGCTAAAAGGAGTGAAAAAATGATCAAATTTTGAGCAAAAATGAAAAAAAGGTGCAAAAATATTTTGGCGTCTAAGCGCTAGATCTGGCGCTTAAGCTCTAGTGAAATAGAGAAGGCCGCGCCTAAGCGCTAGAGGCCCTGCGCTTAAGCGCTAGTGACAGTTACTTGACGAGTTAATTCATTTTAACAAATTTTAAAGTGACATTGAGGCACCTATTGGCTAAAATGGGTTGTTATAACCACCAAGGATGAAAATATAATTAAAGAACTTGCGAAAGGAGGCATCCCTTGGTAAATAAATCGAATCAGGACACACTTTAAAGAGATACCAAGACACCTCTTGGAAAATTATTAAAGAAGAACGTTGAGACTTTTTGAAGTGGGAGTCCTGAAAAATCTTAAGTTCTGAAAGATTCTTGAAGAAGTTCGTGGAGAAGCTTTTGAAGAAAATTTCTGACACAAATTTATTTTCCTTTTGTTTATAGTTTTAATTTGATAGTTAAGAGTGTTGAAAGNGTATAAATCAGTGTGCACATGTCCCTCACACCTGAGTGACACTAGGTTTCCATGTGGTCTGTATCTACACACTGGAGGAAGTGGCACTCTGGTTCTGAAGACTAGGGCCCAAATTCCTTGGGGGACACCTTGGCTCCATAGTAGGGTGCCAGACTTCCAGGCGCTTGATACACCTAAAATATATAGTGTTTTTGTACACATTTTTATACTTATTTTTGAGATATTACACTTTATGGAAGATATTTGTGTGTTTTTCTTTCAAATACAAGTAAAAAGGTGGAAAAAGCTAAAAGGAGTGAAAAAATGATCAAATTTTGAGCAAAAATGAAAAAATGGTGCAAAAATATTTTGGCGTCTAAGCGCTAGATCTGGCGCTTAAGCTCTGGTGAAATAGAGAAGGCCGCGCCTAAGCGCTAGAGGCCCTGCGCTTAAGCGCTAGTGACAGTTACTTGACGAGTTAATTCATTTTGACAAATTTTAAAGTGACATTTGAGGCACCTATTGGCTAAAATGGGTTGTTATAACCACCAAGGATGAAAATATAATTAAAGAACTTGCGAAAGGAGGCATCCCTTGGTAAATAAATCGAATCAGGACACACTTTAAAGAGATACCAAGACACCTCTTGGAAAATTATTAAAGAAGGACGTTGAGACTTTTTGAAGTGGGAGTCCTGAAAAATCTTAAGTTCTGAAAGATTCTTGAAGAAGTTCGTGGAGAAGCTTTTGAAGAAAATTTCTGACACAAATTTATTTTCCTTTTGTTTATAGTTTTAATTTGATAGTTAAGAGTGTTGAAAGAGAGAAGAGATTCAATGGAACTTCAAGAATTTGGTGGAGGATTTGAGATAAATTTTTATCTTTGTTTTAAACTACTTTTGATTTTAATTGAGACTTCTTGTTGGTTTGACAATGATTTCTACTTTTAAACTTCATTTACTCATTCTGAAGAAGGACGTTGAGACTTCTTTGTTTTCTCCATAGATTCTGAGTAATTTTCTCTATCTTTCTCCTTGAAATGATAAGCAATTAAAATGTTGGATGGAATTTGTGGAGAGTATTAATATTTAATGTTGGAAGAAGTTGTGATGATTTAATTCCATGCACTTCATTTACTTATTGATCTGGCCTATCTAGATATTAAAATTTATTGTGAGAACATGTAAGAACCGGGATGGTATTGTCTCAGTCAACAAATGGAAAGAATCACATGAGATTGTATGAATGAGAATGTAGTTCATATGATTGAGTGCAAATAAATAGGGATATAATCTTCAAAGGGCGTAGAGTTAGAGGACTTTAGAGTGATATGCTAAAGCCCCCAACTTGGTTTATTATTTTAGGTTGTGATACAAGATCTTAGCCCCCAGGTGGAGAGAACCGATGGAACTCTAGAGTGAGAGCTAGTATCTTCCCTGCCTAACCGGTCTTCAGAACCGTTCAAACTTTAAATTAGTCAATGTTCTTCATAGCATTTCTAGTAAGGGTAATGTATAATACTACTCTTATTTGACACAACACAATTTAAATACTTTCATAACAGAATTCCTATACTTACTACTGATTCATGATAAGGAGAAAGATATTTCGTATTCAGTGTTTTTCTTTTACATAAACTCAAGTTATCTTTAGTAAATTTTTATTTCAAACATTAAAAATACAAAAAGAGTTCAACTTTCATTCATGTGATAAAAACTATAGTTTAAGTATTTGTATTTTTAAAGTAGAAAGTTTGGTTACTTTAATTATCGCATACTGTGAACAATCCTTATGGGTTCGATATTCGGGGCTTAATCAAAAAATCCTATATTACTTGATAACGATACGTATACTTGCGTAGTATCTATATATATATATATATATATAAAGTTAAAAAGTTAAATTCTTATTTTCTTAGGATCAAGTTTTTGATATTGTTGCAAAATAAGGAAAAATAAGTGAAAAATATAATCAAATGCATTGTTATATTGTTGCATATAAACAGTCGGGCTCAAGCTTTTGGGGCCATTACCGGCGATTAACTGAAAGGAAATTTCTATTTTAAAAAGTCTTATTTAAACTTTAAGAGTTATTGTAGGAATATCTTATTATAGTATTTTATTTATAAAGTATTTTTACGTGTTTTATTTTATTTTATTTTATTATTAGTTTATGTGTAGTTTAATTTCTAAAGGACTAGTGCCATATGATTATGAATTAGAAAGAACTGTTAAGAAAATCAGGAAAAACAAAAAGAATTAAAAGAAATGAAAAATCTAAAAAAATTACCGAAATG
Source organism: Phalaenopsis aphrodite (assembly GCA_003013225.1). Classification (NCBI taxonomy): domain Eukaryota; kingdom Viridiplantae; phylum Streptophyta; class Magnoliopsida; order Asparagales; family Orchidaceae; genus Phalaenopsis; species Phalaenopsis aphrodite. The sequence goes on along the minus strand of NEWO01000163.1, from coordinate 878,671 downwards.
ACAAATTAAAATAATCAAAATACTAAAATTCATCAACAATTTAGACCATTAAGAGATTATGCCAACCTTACGGTAGATGAACTTCATTGTAGTATTCAAAAACCTACGGTGGTGGCTAATTCATTTGAGCTTAAACCTGTTATTATTCAAATGATATCAAATAAGCAGTTTGAGGGATCACCAACTGAAGATCCAAATTTACATCTTGCCAATTTTCTAGAATTTTGTGGTACATTTAAATATTATGATGTACTAGATGATGCCATAAAACTTAGGTTATTTCCTTTCTCACTAAGGGATAAAACTAAGATGTGGTTACATTCGTTCGCACCTGGATCTATCTGAACTTGGGGTAATTTAGCACAAAAATACATTGCTAAATATTTTCCACTATAAAAAACTAGGAAGCTTAGAAATGATATTACATCTTTTAATCAGTTTGAGGGGGAATCTATTTATGAAGCAGGAGAACGATTTAAAGATCTCCTTAGAAAGTGTCCACACCATGCTATACCAGATTGGTTAATAATTCAAACTGTTTATAATGGATTAGCTGGGTCTCTTAGTTCTATTATCGATGCCGCTGCTGGTGGTTCATTGGTGTCGAAATCATATCATGACGCTTATGGTTTAATTGAAGAAATGACTACCAATAATTTTCAATGACCTTTTGAGAGTGTAATTTTTTTAAAAATAGCCAATATTCATGAATCTAATCCATTTACTATGTTAGCAAATCAAGTTGCTACAATTTTAAGGAAGTTAAACTAATTTGGAATGAATTTTTCTCAAAAAATTTCTATGATTGAAGAGAATTCATTAGGCCATATGGTATATTCTCAAGCATCATTAGAAACTTTGAACGCCATAAATAACAAGCTAAATAACCCATATTCAAATTATTATAACCCAGGTTGAAAGAACCATCCTAATTTTAACTGGAATAATACTTCAGGTGGTAGTAACCAGCAATGGGGGAACAACCAAGTAAACCCATTGGGAAACTGTAACAACCAAGAGAATAATAATAATAGATCTACATTTCCTCAAGGTTTCAATAGTAATTCACAGTTTAAGGAGAAGAAGTCATCTATAGAAGAAGTGGTGTTACAAATGGGAAATCGATTACAAAGTCAAGGAGCTATTATTAGAAATATTGAGAATCAACTTGGACATATCACAAATTCATTAAGTAATAGACCCCAAGGAACACTTCCTAGTAATACTGAAACAAATTCAAAAGACTAGAATAAAGAGCAAGTAAAAGCCATTCAACATAGAAGCGGAAGAGAATTGGAAGGTAGTTCAAAAAGAAATTGAAGTAGAGAAAGAAGAAATTGAAGAACTAAAAGAGGACGCTCCGAAAGGTTTAGAAAGACCTATTTCTCCACGGAAAATTGACTTTGGAAAAACCACCACCTCCATTTCTTCAGAGGTTTTGTCAATAGAAGTTGGATAAATAATTTTCAAAATTTCTATAAATTTTTAAGAAGCTTACAATTAATATTACATTTGCTGAAGCCTTAGAAAAAATGCCAAGCTATATACAGTTTATGAAGGATATTCTTAATAGAAAAAGGAAGCTTGAAGATAATGAGACTATTGCACTTAGTGATGAGTGCAGTGCTATAATTCAGAAAAAGCTTCATGAAAAACTTAAAGATCCTGGTAGCTTTACTATTCCATGTGCAATAGGAGACAGATTTTATGAAAAAACTTTATGTAATTTAGGTGCAAATATTAACCTTATGCCATTATCAATATTTAAGAGATTGGGATTAGGAGAAATAACCCCTATTAGTGTAACTCTGCAGCTAACAGATCGTTCAATAACGTACCCTAAAGGAGTTATAGAAGATGTCCTAGTGAAAGTTGATCAATTTATCTTTCCTATTGATTTCATTGTGCTGGATATGGAGGAAGATAAAGAGATACCTTTCATTTTGGGGAGACCATTCCAAGCCACAAGAAGAGTAATGATAGATGTGCAGAAGGGGGAATTAACAATGTGCGTCAATGATTAAACAGTTACGTTCAATATTTCAAGATCAATGAAATATTCTACAAAAGGTAGAGATGATGAATGTTATAGAATTGATGTTATAAGATATTTGAGTGAATGTCATTTCAACACTAATTATGAAGAAAAATCTGAAGCAAAGATTTAAAACACGAGCAAGAAGATGAATTAGATCAATTTGAAGATCTTTATAAGGAAGATTCAAACTATGTTCAAGAAAATATTGAAGTTTTGGACACCATAGGAAAATAAAAATCATTTTGTTCATCAATCGAAAAACCTCCTGAACTTGAGACAAAGTTATTGAAGTATGCCTTTTCAGATGATTTATCTACTTTACTGGTTATAATTTCATCAAAACTAATGAAGGAAGAAGAAGAAAGATTGATGAAAATTTTGAAAAATTTTAAGAAAGCCTTTGGATGGACAGTAACTGATGTTAAAGGAATCAACCCTTCAATTTGTATGCATAGAATTCATATGGAAGAGAACTGCAAACCCAGAGCTGATCCTCAAAAGAGATTGAATCCTATTATGAAAAAAGTTGTTAAGAAAAAAATTTTAAAGTGGTTGGATGCTGAAATTATCTACCCTATTTCAGGTAGTGCATTTGTTAGTTTAATTTGCTGCGTTCTCAAGAAAGGAGGAATAATTGTGACTGTAAATGAACATAATGAATTAATACTACCAGACAAGTCATAGGGTGGTGAATATGCATTGATTATAGAAAATTAAATCTTGCCACTAGGAAAGATTATTTTCCACTACCCTTTCTAGATCAAATGCTGGATAGACTAGCTGGTCATAAATACTTTTATTTTCTGGATGGATATACTGGTTATCACCAAATAAAAATAACTCTCGAGGATTAAGAGAAAACAACCTTTATCAGTCTTTATGGTACATTTACTTTTAGAAGAATGTCCTTTGGTTTATGTAATGCCCCTGCTATATTTCAAAGATGTATGATGACAATTTGTTGTGATTTAATTGGAAAAGGGGTTGAAGTTTTTATTGATGATTTTTCAGTCTTTGGAACTTCATTTGACTCATGTCTAGAACATTTATTTGAAGTTCTCAAACGCAGTGAAGAAACCAATTTAGTCCTTAATTGGGAAAAATGCCAATTTATGATGGCAGAAGAAATTATATTAGGACATCAAATATCAGAAAATGGTATGAACGTAGATCCTACTAAAATTCAAGTGATCACTAATTTACCTTATCCAACCAATGTAAGGGAAATTAGGAGTTTTTTTTATGACATGTTGGATTCTATAGATGATATATTGAAAACTTCTCAAAAACTGCTAAGCCTTTATGCCATTTACTGGAGAAAGATACAATTTTCAATTTTGATGAAGAATGCCTAAAAGCTTTTGAGTTATTAAAGGAAAAATTAGTCACTGCACCATTTATAGTTTCACCAGATTAGGGAAAATCTTTTGAATTGATGTGTGATGCTAGTGATTATACTATTGAAGCTGTTTTAGGACAAAAATATAATAAAATTTTCGAAGTAATTTACTATACTAGTAAAACTCTTAATGAAGCTCAAATTAATTATACAACAACTGAAAAAGAGTTATTAGCAATAGTATACGCTTTTGATAAATTTAGGTCATACTTAATTGGAACTAAATGTATAGTGCATACAGATCATTCTGTTATTAAGTACTTAATGAAAAAGAAGGATGCTAAACCTAGACTTATAAGATGGGTTATTATTTTGCAAGAATTTGACTTTAAAATAGTAGATAGAAAGGGGACTGAAAATCAAATTGCTAATCATTTATCAAGGCTTGAATTAGAAAAACCACTCTGTTTTGAAAAAGATATTAATGAACATTTTCCAGATGAAAAACTGTTCAATATTAATGAATGACGTGTTTCGTGGTATGACAACATTGTGAACTTTTTTGTTAGTGATATTATACCCTATCGAATGACATACCAATAGAAGAGGAAATTTATTTATATATGAAGCTAAGAATTATTTTTGGGATGACCCATTTTTTATATAAACAAGGGAATAATCTGATTATTTGAAAATGTGTGCCTTTAAAAGAAACTTATGAAATTTTCCAAAAATGTCATAATTTTGATTTCGGGGGAAATTTTAGTGTTGATAAAGTGTTATACAAAATTTTATAATCTGGATTTTATTGTCCTACTATCTTTAGAGATGTTAATGCTTATATCAAAACTTGTGATAGATGTCAACGTGTACGCAATATTTCTAGAAGAAATGAGATGCCCCAACAATTTTCCCAGTTAAGGACTAAATTTGTTTCTTCACAACGCATAAGAACTTTAGATAAATGTTCTAAACATGAGTCAAATAAAGCTCCAAACATTAAAAAGTCATCCATAAAGACTTAAATGCCTTTTTCAATTAAATCACAGAAAATTGCCATCATAGATCTTTGAAATGTAGCAGGGGCATTACATAAACCAAATGACATTCTTCTAAAACCAAAAGTACCATAAGGACTGGTAAATGTTGTTTTCTCTTGATCCTCAGGATATATTTAAATTTGGTGATAACCGGTATATCCATCCAGAAAACAAAAGTATTTATGCCCAACTAGTATATCCAGTTTTTGATCTAGAAAGGATAGTGGAAAATGATCTTTCCTAGTGGCAAGATTTAATTTTCTATAATTAATGCATATTCACCACCCTGTAACTTGTCTAGTAGGTATTAACACATTATGCTGATTCACAGTTACAGTTACTCCTCCTTTCTTAGGAACACAGTGAATTGGACTAACCCATGCACTATCTGAAGTAGGGTAGATAATTCCAACATCTAACAACTTTAGAATTTCTTTCTTAACAACCTCTTTCATAACAGGATTCAATCTCCTAAAGGATCTGCCCTGGGTTTGCAATTTTCTTCCAGATTAGTTTTATGCATACAAATTGAAGGGCTGATTTCTTTAATATCAACAATTGTCCATCCGAAGGCTTTCTTAAAATTTTTCAGAATTTTCATCAGCTTTTCTTCTTCTTCCTTTGTTAACTTCGAGGAAATTATAATAGGTAACGTAGAGGAATCTCCTAAAAAGATATATTTTAAATGTTTAGGAAGTAATTTCAACTCAAGTTCTGGAGGTTTTTCAATAGATTGACAAAATGATTTATTTTTTGCCTATCGTGTCCAAAATTTCAAAACTTTCATGAACATAATCTGAATCTTCCTTAAAAAGGTTTACACATTGATCTAATTACTCTTCTTGATTGTGTTCCAAACATTTTTCTTTAGATTTTTCTTCATAAGTAGTCTTGAAATGACATTCGCTTAGATATCTTATAACATCCATTCTATAGCATTCATCATCTTTACCTTTTGTAGGGTATTTCATTGATTTTAAAATTTTAAAAGTAACAATTTGATCATTGACGTGCATTGTTAATTCTCATTTCTACACATCTATCATTGCTCTTCCTGTGGCTATGAAAGGTCTCCCCAAAATGATAGGTATTTCTTTATCTTCCTCCATATTTAGCACAATGAAATCAACAAGAAAGATAAATCGATCCACTTTCACTAGGACATCTTCTATAACTCCTTTAGGATATGTTATTAAATGATCGGCTAACTGCAGAGTTACAGTAGTAGGGGTTATTTCTCCTAATCACAATCTTTTAAATATTGATAATGACATAAGGTTACTTCTTGCACTTAAATCATATAAAGCTTTCCCATAAAATTTGTCTCCTATTGCACATGGAATTGTAAAGCTACCAGGATCTTTGAACTTTTTAGGAAGTTTCTTCTAAATTATAGCACAACACTCTTCACTAAGTGCAACAGCCTCATTATCTTCAAACTTCTTTTTTCTGTTGAGAATATCCTTCATAAACTTTACATAGCTTGACATTTGTTCTAAGGCTTCAGTAAATGCAATATTGATTGTAAGCTTCTTAAATACTTCTAAAAATTTTGAAAATTGCTTATACAACTTCTGTTGTCGAAGTTTCTGAGGAAATGGAGGTGATGGTTTTTCTAAATCAATTTTCGGCGGAGAAATAGGTCTTTGAGAATCTTTCGGAGCGTCCTCAGGTCCAATTGAAGATTTTCCCTAGGAGGACTTGATGAGAAGGGTAAAATTCCATGCCAAAGTAGAGTGGGTCCATTCTTTGAATGTAATGTAGGTTTATATTATCAGATTGATGCTTATTTTATTATCAAATATGATCTCTTATTGCTTATAGAGGAGTCGGAGAAGATGAATATAATGAGACTTGAATCGAGTGCCACAAGTGCTGAAATCACATCACATCAGGGAAAGAATGGATTTTCAAGGAATATTTTGTTATGTTCTCTCAGGTTATGTCCACTCTGGTTCAAAGGTTCAAACTATCATAGGGTTGGTGACAATTACTTCATGTAACCTAGAGACAAACAACTTATGGAGCATAATAATATGTAGAAATGCCTAGTCATACTAAAGGAGGACTTATCAGATGTCAGAGAGCACATTGCTCATCGTAAGATCAATGAGGTGGCAGATGATTTACACATCTAAGTTATCGTGTTTGAGGTCAAGTTGGAGGAATTTTCCATTGATATTTGGCTGAAGCTCAGGGCGATGGAGATGAAGCTAGCTTTCCTCAATCTTCATCTAGGGTGAAACACTAGAATAAATTTCTTTCTAGTGGCTGATCATTTCTTCTACGCCTTCTTCAAATAAAAGGTATTAATTTAGACGATTTCATGAACAATGACTTATTTCTCTTTTATTCAGAACAATAGATTGTTACTTCATGATAATTTTGTCAATTTGTAATCTGTTCTTGTGCTTGTGACAGTCGTAAAATTTTGAATGAAGGAGTGAGTTTCAATTTCTTTGTTAAGTTTCTTCCAATTGTCCAATTACTATCTATTATAGACTACAATCTATAATTTATTTAAGATCTAGATCTTTTAATCTCCTACTTGAGAGTATCAAGGCAAAATAACTAGGCACTTTCTACTTTTAAGAGTGATAGAGAACAAGACGAAGGTACTGTTATCTTTTCTACTTCTTGAGTGTTCTCTTCTGAGTGCCTTTATATTTTTTCTATGATGGTGCCAGACTTGGAAAAGAGTGTTTTGTTTTTTCTTATCACAGAGGCATCCTAAAGGGTCTCAAAGAGACAACACATTGCATGTTGAAGTATAATTGAATTATTTTTTTGGCTTGAGTGATTTTGTAGTTGGTAAGGAATGATGAAACTCCCAACACTATCTATATGCATGAGATTTGTGTTCATTAAGACCAGTTTGAATTAGTTTTGTGATTCCCACTGCATGGAGAAATTGTCGATATCTTCAAATTCTCTAGATTCATACTTGCTCTAATCAGCCCTAATTTTATCATGAGCATGATTATTGTCATTGTGTACGCTCGTTCAAAAGGGTTATTCTGCTCTACTAATTTATTTTGGCATGTCCTTCTTCCAAAAGAACTGCATGGCAATGGGCATACACAGTTGGTGTGTCGCATTACTTCCTTCGGAGAAGGAAGAATGAGCATGAATCGTCTTGTGTAAAGTTAAATATAAGTTCACTCCAAGAGTCTAAACTTGTTAAGCAGTGATTAGAGTTGTTAGCTCTTATGAAAAAAAAAATATTATTTTGTAGAATAAGGTGGCTAAAAATATAAACTAGTGTTAGGTTTTAGAGAGACAAGTAAAGGAACTAACTGCCGATAAAAAAAAAATTATAAAAAGAGCTAAATCTGACCGAATCAACTTTCAATGCTTTAAAAAAAAGTCACATGACAAGCTAGTATGAGTTGGCCATGGAATCTGTTTAGGTTAGTGGGCAGGGGCATTCTTCCCGTGAAATAGGATGACAAAGATCACGTCCACAACCTCTCTATGAAACTTATAGAAGAGGACATCAACAAAAATGAGAAAAAAGGGAGGCCCTGACCAACTATGCTTGCCTTCGTTGTAATTTTCATCTTGTTTATTATCCCTACTTGATTTTGTCACTGCATTTGTATAATACTAATTATTCAAATATCACAATCAAGGGTATGTAGGATTTGTGACCCCACTTTTATTTATTAGTTATTTCTTTCTCCGAAAGGCATGTTTGTTGCATATGATGCTATTTGAATTGCTGTCATTATTATAGCTATTTTAGTGCATTCTTGCACTGTGTTCTCATTCCACATACTTCTCAGAGTGGGTTTCATGATTTTTTCTTATTTCTCTATTTTTATCTTTAAAATTCTCCCTTTCTTTGTAATCATATATTTTTGCAAGAGTTCTTATGCTGACTCAGAGGCAATTTTCTCGAAGGAGAAGAGTTGAGGTTTCTTTTTTGCTCTTGAATTTTTGATCAGCTCAAAGTTAGTGATCTCTACTTTGAATGACATTCAATCGAAGTATGTGTTTGACAAGTCTATAATCTTCAAACTGCTTGGGATGACAAGGTGCTCAACTTTATTTATGAGGGCAAAATGTGCTGTTGTTTTTTGTTCTTTTTAAAGGAACTCGGAGTCACCAACTTGTCTATTTATATGTCATCGTATTATTCTCTTCATCGAAAAAATCTCCTGAAAGAATCATATAAATGATTCGAAGAAGAAATGAATCGAAGAGAATAATATATGGTAACAAATAATCTGACCCTTATCTAGTATCCAGATTAAATAGGGGAACTACCTATCAGGTTTAATTCACAAACCAATACATATGTCTAATATTTTCTTTGTTCAATTAATTAAACCATCGTAAAGTTTTTTTTACCTTTTAAGGCAGTTTACTACTCTTAATGATGAGCTTGATTATTTGAACAACCAAAGCCTTTGAATATGCATGACGTTTAAAAACACCAAGTCAAAGTGAGGAAAACTAAACCAGGTGCCAATCACAACGACAACCCCCACATCAACGACCAAAAGCGGTGAACCAACATGTTCTTCAATTTTGATGAAAAATGCCTAGGCGCCTTTGAAATCTTGAAAACTAAATTAGTCACAACACCTGTTATTGTTTCAATTGATTGAGAACTTCTATTTGTACTTATGAGTGACATTAATGATTCTATTGTAATGGTAGTATAAAGCCAGAGGAGATAAGGCCGAAGTAGACTAAAAGACCAATGAAAAATAACTATTGCTTAGTATATTCATATGATAAAATTAGGTCCTACCTGATTGGTACTGGGGTTAAGGTTTATACTGACCGCTCAACAGACAAATATCTTATGATTAAAAATGATGTCAAATCCCGTTTGATTGGATGGGTTCTTTTGCTAAAAGAAATTAATATGGAGAGTTTGAATAGAAAAGATATGAAAAATCATGTAGTGGACCTCTTATCTAAGCTTGAGCAAGAAAAATCTAAGTATTCTTTTGTTGAAATTAATGAAAGCTTTCTTGATGAGCAACTCCTTGTCATTTCTAATGAGAGCATTTTTTGGTATGCAGATAGTGTAAATTTCATTGTAGCTGACATAATTTCATTTGGTCTGACATACTACTGATATACCTAAAATACATAGTGTTTTTAGAAACATTTTTATACCTATTTTTGATATATTACGCTTTAATGGAAGATATTTTTGTGTTTTTATTGCAGATACAAGTAAAAATGGAAAAAAAAGGCTTAAAGGAGTGAAAAAGGATCAAATTTGGAGCAAAAAGGTGAAAAATTGTGCAAAAGAGTTTTGACGCCTAAGCGCCAGATCCAGCGCTTAAGCGTCGATTGAATAGAGATGCAATTAAGTGCCGAGATCCCGCGCTTAAGCACCAGTGACAGTTACTAGATGAGTAAATTTGGTTTTCATGAATTTCGAAGAGATTTTGAGGCACCCATTGGCTTAATAGGTGGTGGACGAAAAATATCATGAAAGGATGCGTTTCTTGACCAGATACATCAAATCAAGACACATTTTGAAGAGATCCTAAGGTACCTCTTGAAAAACTATAAAAGAAACAAGAGAGGACTTAAAAAAGCGTTCTGAAAATATTGGCAAGTTTTGAAAGTTCTTCTCTAGGAAGTTAGTTCAGAGAGATTTTTAGGAACCACTTTTTATTTACTTTATCCTTTTTGTTATTTTGTTTTGAGTGATTATAAAAGAGAAGAGATTCAAAGGAACTTCAAGAGTTTGGTCGAGG
>NEWO01000163.1:788539-839519 GCA_003013225.1 Phalaenopsis aphrodite | reverse complement strand
CAACCCATATGGAAAATTAACAATATGCACTATTGAACAACAAACTTTCTATTTAGAAAGATAATTAATTAAACTTATAGATATTTTCTCAGTAAGTAAAATTCAAACCTTTTTGGTATTTTTGATATATTGACAAAATAATAAAAACTTCTAAAGATAACATGAGTTTATGTAAAGAAAAACACTAAATATGAAAATATCTTTCTCCTCATCATGAATCAGCAATCAGTATAGGAATTCTGTTGTGTAAGTATGCAAATTGTGTTGTGCCAAATAGGAGCAATAATATTTTTTACCCCCCTTACTATAAATGCTATAAAGAACATTGGCTAATTTAAAGTTTGAATAGTTCTGAAGACCGGCTAGGTAGGGAAGATACTAGCTCTCACTATAGAGTTCCCTCAATTCCCTCCACCTAGGGGCTAATATCTTGTATCAAAACCTAAAACAATAAACCAAGTTGCGGGCTTTAACCTATCACTTTAAAGTCCTTTGACTCTACACCCTTTAAAGTTTATTTCCATATTTATTTGCACTAAATCATATGAATTACATTCTCATTCACAACCTCATGTGATTCATTCTAATTGTTGACTGAGATAATACCAGCCCGGTTCTTACATGTTCTCACAACAAATATTAACATCTAGATAGGCCAAATCAAGATGTAAATGAACTGCATGGAATTAAATCATCACAACTTCTTCCATCGTTAAAGATCAATACTCTCCATAACTTTCATCCAACACTTTAATTACTTATCAATTTAAGGATAAAGATAAAGAAAACTATTCAGAATCAATGGAGTAAATAAAACCAGACTTTAGTTTAAAAGTAGAAATCATTGTCAAACTAACGTGAAGTCTCGATTAAAACCTAAAGTAGTTTAAAAACAAAACATAAAAACTTATCTCAAATCCTCCACCAAACTCTTGAAGTTCCTTTGAATCTCTTCTTTTTTATCACACACTTAACTTTTAAAATAAAACTAAAAACAAAAAGGTTAAAGTAAATTTGTGGTGCCTGAAAATCTCTACAAACATTCCTCATATTTTTCAACACTTTTCAGGACTTCAAGCACACTTAAAAAAGTCTCAACTTCCTTCTTTTATAAATCTCCAAGAGGTGCCTTGGTAACTCTTCAAAATGTGTCCCAATTTGATGAATTCTCCAAAGGATGCCTCCTTTCGCAATTCTTCTAACCATATTTTCATTTCTAGTGGTCATAACCACCCCCTTTAGTAAATAGGTGCCTCAAATGTTCCTTCAAAATTTGGTAAAATGAAGTAAACTATCTCATAACTACCTATGGCGCTTAAGCGCGGGGTTTGTAGCGCTTAGGCGTGGCCTTCTCTGTTTCACGGACGCCTAAGCGCCAGATCTGACGCTTAGGCGCCAAAACACTTTAGCACAATTTTCACATTTTTTCTCCAAATTTGATCTTTTTCACTCCATTTAATATATTTCACCTTTTTACTTATACTTAAAAGAAAAAACACACAAATACCTTCCATTAATACACAATATCTAAAAAATAGGTATAAAAATGTGTCTTAAAATACTATATATTTTAGGTGTATCAGGGAACTCATCTACATTACCAGTTATTATATCCTCAAATTTAATTGCATACCAAGAAGAAAATTTTTTGCAAATATTAAAGAATCATAAAAAGCCTTTGGATGAACATTAGCTGATATTAAAGGAGTCAGTTCTTCAATCTATATGCACCAAATTCTGATGGAAGATAACCAGAAGCTTAGGGCTGATCCTCAAAGGAGATTAAATCCTATAAGGAAAGAATCAGATAAGAAAGAAATTTTAAATTGGTTGGATGCTGGGATTATTTATTCAATTTTAAATAGTTCTTGGTTTAGTCCTATTCATTGTGTTCATAAGATAGGAGTGATTGTGGTTGAAAATGATAAGAATAAAATACTTCTGACAAGGCAAGTTACTAGATGGTGAATCTGTATTGATTATAAAAAATTAAATGCCACCACTAGAAAAGACCATTTTCTTTTACCTTTTCTAGGTAAAATGTTGGATGGACTAGCATGCGCCGTTATTTGAGCTTTTTGGGTGGTTATTATAGATTCCATCATATACCTATTACCCCTGAGGATCAAGAGAAAATGACTTTTACTAGTCCGTATGGAAATTTTACTTTTAGAAGAATGTCATTTAGATTATGCAATGCCCCAACAACTTTTTAAAGATGTATGATGTCAATTTTCTGTGATTTAATTGAAACATAAATTAAAATTTTTATAGATGATTTCTCAGTCTTTGGGAATTCTTTCAATTTATGTTTAGATCATTTAGCAAGAGTTCTAAAATGCTGTGAAGAAACAAACTTTGTTCTCAAATGGGAAAAATGTCAATTTATGGTTTCAGGAGGAATAATGTTAGGACTTTAAATTTATGAAAAAGGCTTGGATGTTGATTTAACAAAAATTCAAGTTATTGTCAAATTTTCACTTCCTATGAATGTGAAGGGAATAAGAAGTTTTCTAGGACATGCTGGTTTCTACAGATATTATAGTAAAGATTTTAAAAACATTTCCAAGCCTTTATGGCTACTTTAAAAAAAAAAGATGCTAACTTTGATTTTAATGATGAACTCATATATGGCTTTAACTTATTTAGATAGAAATTAATTACTACACCTATTATTGTGTCACCTAGTTGAACAAAACTTTTTGAGTTAGTGTGTGATCTAGTGATTATGTTTTAGGGGTTGTTTTAGGACAGAGATATGACAAAATGTTTAAGGTGATATACTATGCTAGTAAAACACTTAATGAGGCTCAAATTAATTACCCTACAACTGAAAAAAAAATATTAGCTATAGTGTTAGCTTTTGATAAATTTAGATCTTATCTTATTGTAGCTAAATGTATCGTGCTATTGATCATTCTACAATAAATTATTTAATGATAAAGAAGAATGCAAAACCATGGTTAATTAGATGGGTCTTTCTAATGCAAGAATTTGATTTTCAAGTTGTCGATAGGAAGGGTACTAATAATCAAATAAATGATCATCTATCAAGGCTTGAACAGAAAAATGAAAAATATTTAAATAATGAAATTAATGAGAACTTTCATGATGAACAATTATATGGTAATAATGAATGGCAAATTCAGTGGTATGCCGATATAGTGAACTAATTGGTTAGGTAATATTTTACCTTACAAATTAGATAGTCATCAAATTAAAAAGTTCATTTATGATTCAAAATTTTACTTTTTGGATGACCTTTATTTGTATAAACAATGTACGAACTTAATTATTCGAAGATGTGTACCATTAGAAGAAACTCAAGAAATTATTCAAAAATGTCATAAATCAGATTTTAAGGGACATTTTGGAGTGGATAAAACGACATTTAAGATTTTACAATCAAGATTTTATTGGTCTACTTTATTTAGGGAAGATAATAATTATATACAAATATGTGATCGATGTTAGAGAGTAGGAAATATTTCTAGAAGAGATGAAATGCCCTTAAATTTTTCTCTTGAAGTTGAAATCTTTGATATTTTGATATTAGATTTCATGGGACCATTACTATCATCTTTTGCAAAGAATTATATTTTAATAACTATGAATTATGTTTCTAAATGGATTGAAGTAGTTGCGTTACCTCGATGTGATGCTAAAAGTGTAGCAAAATTTTTAAGAAAGACTATTTTCATAATATTTGGAAAGCCATGAGTTACCATTACAAATGAGAGAAGTCATTTTAGGAATAGAATGATTGAAACATTAACTAAAAAATTTGTGATTAAACATCGTATTACCACAGCTTATCATCCTCAGACAAGTGATTTAGCAAAAGTATCCAATCATGAAATTTAAAGAATATTAGAAAAGACGGTAAATCCTTAAAAGACTAATTTGTCTGCTAGACTTGATAATGTTTTATGAGTCTATAGGCCTGCTTATTAAACACCTATAGGAATGACACCATATAGGCTCATATATGGAAAAACATGTCACTTGCCAGTTAAGTTGGAACATAAATATTACTGGGCAATCAAAGAGTTTATTTATAATTTGAAAAATGCCGAAGAGAAGCGATTACTACAATTAAATGAGTTTGATGGATTGAGAAATGAAGCTTATGAGAATGTCAAATATTATAAAAAGAAAATAAAATTTACGCATGATAAAAGAATTTTGAAAAAGCATTTTGAGTCTAGGCAAGAAGTATTGCTTTATGATTTGAGATTGAAATTATTTCCACAAAAAAATTAAATCCAGGTGGTTAAGACCATTTATTGTGATAAGAGCATATCCATATGAAGCTGTTGATATTGAAGATCCATAAACTAAGAGAGTGATTAAGGTAAATGGATACAAATTAAAAGCTTACATGAGTGGAGAAGGTCCTGCATTAGAAGAGATCCTAATGTTGGGTCAAACCTGATTAAAATATTAGTTATGTCACGCTGACAACGTTAAACCAAGTGTTTTGTGGGAGGCAACCCATTATCAGTGCGATTTGGATTTGAATTGTTGTTTTAATGAGATCTATATTGTAAATGTGAGACTTATATGTTTTTTTTGGCACAAAACATTATTATATTAAAGGATTTAAAGTGTGGAAGAAAGAAATTTGAGAATTGAATATATTGGTTTGACGCTATAGCGCCAGATCGAATAACTTCTTTAAACCGTAAAAAAATTGGTTTCATTTCTTCTTCCTCTATATAAAATTGCCTAAAGATGGGATTTGAAGTATCCCTACGACATTCCTATGTATTTTAAAGAATTTTGAGAGTGGTAATTTCATTATTATAGAGAAATTGTGGAGAGAATGTAATGATTTCTACTACCCTATTGTTTGTAGGTGTTATTTAGCTCTCCCGCCAGGCACGACTCATTGCATGTTGCATGACTTTCCTTGCTAACCTTTTTTTTCTGCAGGTCAAGTATATTTTCTTTTCCCTATGTACTTCTTAGAGTCCTATGAGAATCATGTAGCAAAAGTAAGATATGTGCATGAGTTCCAGGAAGCACACGGTAGGGGACCGGGAGCAGTTGCACGTGTTCTGTATCTTAATTTTACATTTTATATTGATGTATAAAATTAGGACTAAGCTTGTATATGTAGTGTCCGATCGACTTTTTCTTTTCTGGAATATGTTGCCGAGCCAGTGGCTTTGGCCTTTTTATATATGTTATTTGGCTTATTTTCTGCCTTATTGCGTCAATGAATACTTGAACTGCTTCATTATTTATTTTTGATCTTTATATAAGAATTCTGAAAGCAATATATGATCTTTAGGACTTAAAATCCTAAAATTTCTATAAAATCCTAATAAAATATTCAAGATAATGCATTTTAGTATTAAAAGATTCAGTATTTTAAGAATCTGCACTTTAATTTCTTTCATGGCCTCTGGGAAACTGGCTACATTGCATGACCATAACATAATACAAGATTAATAAGACCTACATAATAACTAAGGACCGCTCTAGACAATTGCAATCATATTTTCATGTCCCGAGAAGAAGCCCCTGTGCTTCTCCAACCTGACTTGGCCAGCATACCTTTTATATATAGGTGGTTGTCTAGTGTGCTTATGGTGTTGAAGGCTTCTTAACCTAGATAGAGACTGCTTTTAGCTTTGTAGTTAAACCTCCTTTTTTCTACTTGAGGCATTGCTATCGCTTCGGTAGGCATAAGTTTCACCTCTTAGAGCTCTAGCTTGTAGTCATATGATAGAGTTTCTTTCCTCTAACCTTAGGACTATTGAGATCCTTGAGGATGATGCAATTTATAGATTGTTGGATGGGGATCTTTGAATGTGTTAGCTTAACTACATTCACGACTGAGTAGAGTTAGGGTATTCCTTATGAAGTAATTAACCAAGTGAGACATGTTCCCTTGGGAGCACCCTTGAACCCATAACAGACACATACACCTGAATCTTTAGTTGTGGGTAGTTAATGAAAATATTCTTTCATGAATACTGGTTTAAAGTGCCTCCTCTGAGCCTGTATTGGCAGACATGCTTGACATATCATTATGAGGTTTATCGCATGTATGCTCTCCATATGTTTTGTCATATTTGTTGTCTTTGTCCCAAGTCTGTCTTTTTAAGTTAATTTCTTTTCCTAATCATTCATATGATTGATAAGAGAGATTTAATCAGAAAAGGGAAGTATACGACGATCGACAAGTTGACGACTTATTTAAAAATAAAAAGAGAATGGAAAAAAATAGACAATGTCAAATTCAAAACAATGGAGGGGTAAACTAAAAAAAAATCTATAATGAAAAAACATAATGCAGCCCACCAAAGAGTGATAGAAATGGTACGTGCATCACAAATCAATGTCTTGAGTTTCTCTCTATTGTGAGCATACTGCCTGCCTCAAATAGTTGGATTGTTCATTCAAAAATGAACCTTTTCAATGTCGCAAACCTAAATGACAACTAAAAAGCATAACAATAGGTATGTTGTTTATTCCAAAAATAACTTGTAGAGAAGCAATGAAAAAAAAAATGTAAAAGCCTAAAAAAAAAATTTAGAAAGATCCAGCACTAATCTCAAAGACACCATCCAGATTTGTCCAAAATAAACAAATAAATCACAATCTTTCTAGCCTAAATTTTGAAATGAACATCAAAGAGTATGCATGTAAGGAAGGGCATTAAATAGAAGTGGAAGGGAACGATAAGATTTGTTCAAATAAAATAATATATAAATAACTATAACTAACTCTTATGTAAATCATGTAAAAATCAAGGTATATCTGTTCAACAAAGGGATAAAAAAACAGCTATATAAATGGGACAAAGCCTAGAAAAGGTAAGGCAATGAAGAATGATCCTGAAGGAAATAGTTTTCCGAATAAATATTCCAAGTTATAAATGAACAACATAATAGGTAGTAGTGAACATAAAAATGAACATGTGTAATCTCTAAATAAACAGCCAACATTTTAAATTTCCATCAAGAAAAAGATGAATATCTAGATAGCATTGAGTCCATTGATATTAAGCTCGCTAAAATAAAACAAAAAGAACAAGTGTATTTGCATGAAGGGGTCAACTTTTTTCTAAAAAAGAGTAAAACAATTTTAAAAATAAGATAATCTAAAACCTTATAAATCATATTGATATGATATCATATTCAATGCTTGAATTTTCACTTCTTGCTTTTATATTTAATAGCTCAATGCATATTCTGCATAAGCAAATTAAAACAAGTATAAGTACTTCTTAAAATCATGCAGTTCCTTTCTATTCAAATATGCACAGTGGTGTGCACATTCAAACAATAAAAGTTTTTATAAAATTTTCAAGTTGAAGTATCAGAAGAAGTGAGCACTTGAAATTTCTTTCCCAAAAAAAAGTTTTTAATAAGAATGTAGCCTTAATATAATTCATGAGAATGATGAAACTCCAAAAATGTATGAGTGTGGGATTCCATGAAGGAGTCACAAAATGCATAATCTAATTTAGAACAATCCGTTTACTAATAAGAATGTCAATTATTTTTAACTTCCAAATGATGCCTCTCAAATAATTCATGAGAATGATGACACTCCAAAAATTGATGAGTGTGGGATTCCATGAAGGAGTCGCAAAATGCATAATCTAATTTATAACAATCTCTCTACTAATAAGAATGCCAATTATTTTTAACTTCCAAATGATGCCTTTCAAAAATAATACTGCAAGCTTAATAGAATGGCATGAAAATCAAATAATGTTACTTCAATCATCATTGGGACTTTTTTCATAAGCAAATGTGTAAATAAGCTTATGAGACTAAAATTTATTTTCACTCTAAAAAAAGTGTGATGGTTTTCCACAATTGGAGTTTTGAAAATGAGATGAGTGTGATGCTTAGGAATTGCAAAATTTGGGAGTGAAGACCAGTTGTTATTGATAATTCAAAGTCTTTAGTACAAATAGGGTGGGAAATCAAGTGAAAATTGGGCTACCAAATCTCTCTTATCGATGAGTCTTTGAGCTTTGATCAATGTAGAGGATAAGATTAATTTTATAAGTAACTTGCAAGAAAAACATATTCTAATTCTAACTATCATTTGTATCAAGGCTTATAGAATTTAGAGATGTTAGTTCTCAATTGGAAAGCTATTTATTGAGTTATAGTGTCTCCAAAAAATCTTAGATTTTAACAAATTATTAAGGATGTCCATATTGGAAGACCCAAACCACTACATTCTTTTGGTTTGGTAGATGTACTCCAAGTTATTGTATAAATTTTCTTATTGGCTCTATTATACACAAAAAGTTATTGAACATGGTTAAATGCTTCTTTCTCAGGCCTTTAGGAATGGTAGTGGATCTAAATGAGTAATGGAGATAATTTTGTATAAAAAATTTGACCAGTTAGAGAATTTCAACAAAAAAAAAATAATGTTTCCACTCAAATAACCAACGTTGTATTTTCTCTAATATCTTAGGATAGTCAAAATCTTTCAATCAAATGAGTTGATACTAACATCAAGATAGTACCAAGGATTGTTTTGAGTTGAAACCATTGGCTTCCCAAATATATTGTTGCATAAGTGAGTTAACATATTTAGAGAACCAGATATCAAAATTAGTAAGGCTAGCATAGAAATTAGAACTTAAATTAAAAGTATGTATGATAGAAAATAAGTAAGGCATATTGTTGATATCATCCTTTCTAAAAACTAGCAACTTAATGACATATATAAGATGATAACTATTATAATTTTCATAGTATTACCTTCACAATTAAAATTTTTATGCTAAGAGTCCAAAAATTAAGATAATACATCCATTAAAATAAAAAAAAAAACATATGAAAAAGGAGTAGCCTTGCCTCAAGCTAGAAGAAGATGCAAAATATACTTTTATCTCACTATTGAATATAATAGAAAAATTCACTTAGGTTGTGCACACTTTAATCCATTTTAATATGATAAAGAAACAAAATACTCCATTCTATTATACAAAGAAACTGATGATTCTCCATATAAATTTTTTTTATCAAATCAATTTTGGAAAACAATTATTTGGAAGAGCAACAAGATTTAAAATTATATAAAAGTTCATATGCTAAAGTAATGATATTCTCACTAAAACGATAATAAATAAAGGTACCTCGAGCTAGTTGAATGATTCTTGGAAGTGAATATTTGAGTTTATCTACATGCAATTTTTAGATAACTTTAGAAAAAGTGTTGTTGACAGAGATAGATTCGTAGTTATTAAGTGGTGAACATGCAAATTCTTTGGGATATGTGTGATTACAAAATGCTTAACCCTATTAAGAAGCTTTTAGGTGTTGACTATATATTTAATAGCTTCAATATATGTGGAGTTAATGATAGATCAAGTATTTATTAAGAGTTCAAAAGTAAATTCACCTTGATCTGGGGCTTCGTCAAAGCCAATATTAAAAAATAGCATCTTTAATCATAGCATCAAGCAACTTTTTTAAGGAGGCCAACAAATTCAAAATTGTTAAGAACACGGGTAACATGCATATCCTCTATATTGTTGTTAGATTTATAAGCATGACTATTAAATAGAGTAGAGAAGAAAGAGATGACTTCACTAACTATATCATCCTAAATGCAAAAATAAGAATTATTAGCTAAAATTTCCTTCATAACGCTCCTATTGTTATAAACTCTGATCCATTGATACAAAAAGTTTTATCTTCCCCCCTTTAGCAAGCCAAACACACTATGCTCAACTTAATTCATTTGTACTCCTAGAACATTGCATTCATCAATTGATTATGAATGAAAGTAGTTTTAGCAAGAAAATCTTTACACAGGGGTTGGCTCTTTAACTGATTCATAAGCTCTTTTTGTTGTTGTTGTTGCATTATTATTATTATTAATTTTTTTAGAGATTGAATTAGATAAATTATTGAAGGTCTTCCACTTCCATCCTTGAAAGATAAATTTGATATTCTTAAGCTTATTACAAAGGGGAAAAAGGGGATCTAAACCACAAAAAAATTCCAAACAATAACAAGAATGTTTAGGAAATCAAGGCAATGACTCCAATAAATCTTTGGAAAAAAATATGTATTTACTTTTGTCAACATTTTCTTATAAGTATTGTTAAAATAAATAAATATGGAAGAATAGTCATAAGTAAGACATTCCATCACCTTAGAGTAGGAGAAATGAAAAAAAAGTTTATCGTTTAATCATCATAAAAGGTCCTATTTTGTAGACATCTAATAAGATTATCCAATTATTGATCCTGGAAAGTGAAGGGCAAACTAATATTTGGGCTATTTGCATTAACACTAAAGTTGTGTAGGACCAACAAGGAAGAATTCCACTTAATCCAAATCAGGCCATTCCTAGTAACACTAAAATTGTGTATGTTATCTTAATTGGACAAAACTTTGAAATGCATGGCAGAAGAGGAGTCAAAAATAGAGAAGGCCGAGAGTTTAGTTTCTAACACGAAAACCAAATCAAACTTACTAATTTTGATGTAAAATGAATATCAAAATTAATTTTAAAATTATTCTAAGTGAGGATAATGAGATAAAATTTAGCTTATTTTTGAGATTGGGAAACTCTCCCTGGGTCTCTCTTTATTAGAATTAGAGATGGATGCTAAGGATGATGATGGCCTAGAAGAGGCTTTGATCAATGATACTAAATGATTAGGTATGATATTGTGTGGCAGCTTAATAAGGTATTTTTCTTGATTAGTTAGCTGATCAACTATATTTTTATGCTCTAAGCACAGTATTTCATTCATCATTGTGGAGGAATTCTCAGTAGATGACTAAAGGTTATTGAAAGATTAGATACATGAATATTGAGGTCATGGTCTGAGAGGGAAAGAGGAGTTTTGCTATGAGAAATTAGGGGAATTTAAATAGTCTGCTACTGCTCATAGGAGGCCTTTGGCTAGCAGTAGTCTTGCTTGATGTGCTACCAAAGTAAGTTAAAAGCATTGTAATAGGTTTTTGGTTTTGTGATTTGAGGTATGCAGAGGGATCATGAGAAAAACATAAAATAAGATCTAGAGTGAAATAATTTCATAAACAATATGTTATATGATGTCTCGGCCTTTGATCGAAATAGTTATGAAATTAAGAAGATCTGATTCAGCGTTGATTTGAATGTTTACTCAAAGAAAGTTAAGATAATAGCCTTTAGCTGTTAAAGAACCGCAAACTAAGGAAAACCTAATTCTGCTAGCTATTTTATATATCCCATTTTTTGACCAACAATACATTGGAAGGACGTGGAACGAAACCTAAATGAGGGCTCCTTTGAAAACCTCCTTGATATGCTTAAAACCATGTGTCCACATTTTAAAAGTACATGTTTTGTCATTAATAAACCAATAGTTTATGACCAAATTCTTATCCATATCCTTAGCACAACTAAATTTAAAAAGAAAAAAAATATTAAGCTAGTGAGACGAGTTTGACAATATTTCACAACATCCATAGTTTGTTAATAGCATGGTGGATATTATCATAAAATTATTTTTTGACTAAATCATAACTAACCAATGGAAAATTCCATTATTTAGAGCTTTTATCAATTTCTTCAACCAAAAAGAAAATATTGTTGTTAGAACAGGGAATGAAAGAGAGAGAAAAGTTTGTCGGTTTTCGGATCTTGAAAAAATAATCCCCTTCAAGTTCAAAATAGGGATACTAGAGGATGTAGATGAAAAAAGAAGCAAAGACAAGGAAGAGAGGTTTATAGGGAGCCAAGGTAAAGGAAAAAAAAGGAGGATTAGTTGAGGAGATGGTTGTGGTTCATAGGATGAATGAAAAGAAAAAGGAAGAGGAAAAGGAATCCTTAACAGAGCATTTTCATTACAAAATTTTTATCTCAAAATTTACAAACATTCCACACAATTCATATGTATATAGACATATAACTCCTAGTTTTTGATATTCATACTCAAAACAATATAATGGCAAAAACCTACGCATGGAAATGTGTATTATTTTTCTAAAAAGTTAAAAATTATGGTATTTTTAATCTAATATTAAAATTTTGAGTATTATGATGTTAATATGAAAGTTTAGGTATTATATAAGTAAATACATAAGATTTGAATAGTAAGCATTAAAATGCTCTTTTTGTTTATTACAAACTTAATAAATAGTTAGAGAAATGATATTTTCATAATATGGGATCAAAATGTTTCGGCGGTGGAATTGAAAAAGTCGTGATAGCTTTTAATATCTTCACTACTACTTAAGATTATGGGAAATGATTGCAAAACTCTCCCTCCTAGAAAACTATTGTTGAATGTTGAGACATTTCTTTGTATCTTATCTTCAAATTGTATTAATTCCCTTGAATACTTGCAATTCAGGTTATTTCTTACTCTTCCCAGCCTTTACTTTGACCTTTATAAAAATTTCTCTTTTGGGTTTTTTTCTTAAATGATGATGAAAAAGTCGTGATAACTTGAATATATATATAAAGTATTGCATCTTAAAATTTTTAAATCCATGAAATTTTTTTGCGTTTATTAAATTTTTTTTCAGCAAACTTATATTTTATTATTAAGAAAAAATCAAGAATGCATCTAGTACTCAATTAACGAAAAAAAATATCATAAAGACTACTAATCTAAAGGTTCATTCAAAGGAGAAAATTTTGCGTATGTAAGAGGTACGCAGCGCTACATATGTCAGAGAGCTAATTCAGAGTGTATTGGAGAGTTATATTCACGTTATACCCTCTGTAACATGTCCGTTACCTACATGTACCTTCGAGTAAGTTCTGTGCTCCTGTTTTCATTTATTTGTAGGTTACATGTAGGTTATATATAGACTACAAGAAGGTTACATGCGGTATAACACAAATATAACCCTCAAATTCTTCTTCATTCAAAGCCGGTCTTTCCGAAATAAATAAAGATAAACCGTAGACGCAATCCATAAACATTGAATATAATTGAATGAACTAGTCTTATAAAATAGAAAGGTTGAATTTCCGACCGCGGAGTAACATGACAGCAAGGAATCCGAGGTAGCCTTGTAAATAATTTAATTCCACCCAACTCATTAAATGTGTCATGATTTTTTTCTTACATGAACAATTTTAAGAATTAAATTGGATTAGCCAGTTAATACTATTTCAATTGTGAGTCGGTCCTCCGAATAGGTCAGCTGAAGTTTAAAAGTGCACTGACATTGAACTAGCTAAAATTAGCTGTTGACCTTGTGAACCGCTCAGTCCTAATATTGATTACTTTCTATTTTTTTTCTTTTAACGTATGGCTGAAAATTTAAGAAAATAAACTAAGGATAAAAAAAATATATTAAGAAATAATTATTTAAATATTGACGCGTTTAAATTGCATTTACATACATACCTCCCAATTCCTATGTATTTATATTAAATGCTTTTAGGGGGGCACTGCCTAGCTATTTAAAAAACATCCTCAATTCCTTATTATAATTTAATGATTTAAGTATGCATATACTCTATCATGATCAACATGATGATGATGATTATTATTATTATTATTATTATTATATAAATTTAAACTCTTAAACTTGAAAATATAATGATTTAAACTATTTGCTATGAATAAAAATAAAGAAATACATAAACAAATTAAAAAAATATAAATAATATATATAAGGGTTATCGTGGATGGTTTGCACGTAATTTATTTATTTATTTATATCTTTCTAGTTTTGTTATTGTATTGTATATTTTATAAATCAAATTGTCTACAAGTTAATTACACCGCCGGTTAGAATCATCGGCAATCTCAGAAAGCATGAGTTATTTCTTGTCAAATGTCGACGAATAGAAGTGTTAATCTTGTACACTCACAAGGTCATCGGGTCAGGAAGTACAATACTATTTCGTCATCATGAATTTATCACCAGATGTCTTTCTCATCATAAATTAAAAATAAATCCATAGAATTCACATATTTCTTTTACAAAAGCTATTTTTATTTTAATTTATTTTTCTAACTTTAATAAACTCTAGAAAACTTGATTTTATATTTTTCTAGTTTTTATTACAGTTTTTTAGAGTTAGATTAGCTACTGATTTGTAAAAATATAAGAAAATACATTTAAATATTTAAAATAAATTTTTAGATCTTTAGAAATTTATGAGAGTACTTTAAATTTTTGTCTCTAATCAAAGAAAATTTTTATGACATTTTGAAATATATTTATTTTTTTTGTAATTTTTAATTATTTTTAACTAGAGAATACTTAAAAAATACATTTTTAATTTTAATATTACTTTTATTGGTCTTAAGTGCCTCTAACTTTAGTGAGTTCAATAAACTTGATTTTGCATTTTTCTTACTTATATATTTATATATTTATATTTATTTTAGTTGATAATTAGCAAAATAATAAATAAATAAATATATATATATATATATATATATATATAAGTACTTAAAATATGTTTTCTGTCTTTAAAAATTTTATGAGGATTTTTTAGAGTTGTTTCCATTAATCATAGATATTTTTGTGATATTTTGAAATATATTTATATTTATATAATTTTTAATGAATTTTTAGATAGAAAAAAGTTAGGAAAATACCCTTTTAATTTTATATTTCATTTTTATTTTCTTAAGGCCCTCTGACTTCAACGAACTTATTGAACTTGAATTTTGTATTTTTTATGTTTTTTATTTTGTTTTTTATAATTATTTTGAAGTGCATAGAGTTGATTATAATGGAAAATTAGGGATTTTATGGTTAGAGATGTTATTTGACCCAAGGAAAAATCAATGGACATCTTTAATAATGTGGGGAATAAGCATTAAAAATTTCATGCCATGGTAATCATTATTTAACTATTTATGATTTAAATATGTTATAGTGTTCTAATTAATTTAGAATTAATTTTAAGGTAATTTTTTTTTAAATTTTCAGTTCATTGAATTCTCCTCTGTTTACTGATTTCATGATTTTTTCTGATTTTTTTACATCAAGATATGATTTTTTGAAGTAATATTTAATTTTCGATATTTATTGAATCCTAAAATATCATGTTTATCCACTTAACCGCGGGGCATCTGACTCAACCTCGACAGCCCCGGAAGACCATGGGGCGTGCTCCCATTGGCAGCTCTTTCTACGCACGATACTGACTTGGCCCGCAGCCACATGTATATAGTTGAACCAATCTACCGTCCGACACGATCCAAGTCGCTCATGTAAAATACACGTGAATGAACGTCATCCGTTCATCATTCTAAATGATTCATAACCCGTGAACCGTCCACACTCTAGAGCTAAGTCTTTCTCAATACTCAACCAAATTCAATGGGGCTTATTCCTACACTTTCATCTAAGTGAGACAAATCTAGCTATATGGCTAGGTAGACATGGGTTGTTCATTCTCTTCACAAAAGACCGAATAAAGGCAAAATTTGATATTTTTGAGCTATACCTCTATCCAATAGGTGAGGCCTCAACTGAATTGATTGAGAACCTTCGCCTTGATACCATGAACCTCCTTCAAGTGTCGATTTGCTATATGGATGGGTTTAGGCATTAATTAAGCCAAATGGTGGGTCAGGTTTGGTTTAATACTAGGTTAGAGTGTGCGGGAGAGAGAGCTTGCAATTGGGGAAGTGGTTCTAAAGTGTAGTGAAGCACTTAGAAGAGTTTATTTGCAGTTTTGTGGAGTTTGGTTGAATGACCGAAAAAGTCTTGAATTTATATGGAAATATTAGAGTTTATTAGTGGGGAAGAAGAGCAAAGGATGGTGGGGATGAACTTTAAAAGGCTGTGGGAAGGTATTGAAATCAATTTGACAAGGCTTTGCTAAGGTTTGTGATTTGTACCTTTTGACTATGCAGGTGTGGTGTTTTTGTAGGCTCAGTTAGTGGGGTCAAAAGCGGAGCTATGTGGAGCTGAGGTGGAGAGAAGAATCTAATTGAAGTGAGCCACATTTGATGGGTAGAATTTTGGGTTAAGGCTATGGCGGTGGCTCTCAATTTTGGTTTTTCTGGGAGCCATGGTGGCTGGCTGAGGTATGGAAGGTCGCCATCTTGCTGAGGAAACTCATGGGTGGAGATTGGTTAAGATAATTATGTTAGAGCATAGGTAAGGGTGTGTCAAATGGAAGGAACTTTAATTGATTTTTTGAAAGTTCATGTTTGATTCATGTGTTTGGGCTGGGTTCATTCATACACCTAAAATATATAGTGTTTTTAAACACATTTTTATACCTATTTTTGAGATATAGCACTTTAATGAAAGTTATTTTTGTGTTTTCCTTGTAGATACAAGTAAAAATGAAAAAAAATGCTTAAAGGAGTGAAAAATGATCAAATTTGGAGAAAAAAGCTGAAAATTTGTGCAAAAAGAGTTTTGGCGCCTAAGCGACAGATCCAGCGCTTAAGCACCGGTTAAACAGGGATGGCCGCACCTAAGCACCGAAACCCCTCGCTTAAGCGCCAGTGGCAATTAATAGATGAGTAAAATTGGTTTTCACGAATTTTGAAGAAATTTTTGAGTACCCATTGACTTAATATGTGGTTGCAACCACCATGGAAGAAAATTATCATGAAAGGATGTGTCTCTTGGGCAAATACATCGAATCAAGACACATTTTAATGAGATCCCAAGACACCTCTTGGAAAACTATAAAAGAAAGAAGAGAGGACTTAGAAAAAAGTCCTAAAAATATTGGCATGTTTTGAAGGTTTTTCTCTAGGAAGTTAGTTCGGAGAGATTTTCAGGAACCACTTTTTATTTACATTAACATTTTTGTTATTTTGTTTTGAGTGACTATAAAAGAGAAGAGATTCAAAGGAACTACAAGAGTTTGGTGGAGGACTTGAGATAAGTTTTTATCTTTTTGTTTTATACTACTTTTGGTTTTAATCGAGACTTGTTATTAGTTTGAAAATGATTTCTTCTTTTAAACTAAATTGTGATTTTATTTTCTATATGGATTCTGAGTAGTTTTATTTATCTTTCTTCTTAAAATGATAGGCAATTAAGTTTTGGATGGAAGTTGTGGAGAGTATTGATCTTTAATGTTGGAAGAAGTTGTGATGGTTTAAATTCATGCACTTCATTTACTTCTTGATTTGACAAATCCAGATGTTAAAAGTTGTTGTGAGAACATGTAAGAACTAGACTGGTATTGTCTCAATCAAGAATTAGAAAGAATCACATGAGATTGTATAAATAATAATGCAGTTCATATGAATGAGTGCAAATAAATAGGAAAATATTCATTGATTGATGTAGAGTTAGAGGACTTTAAAGTGATAGGTTAATGCCCCCAACTTAGTTTATTGTTTTAGGTTCTGATATGATAATGTTAGCCCCCAGGTGGAGGGAATTGAGGGAGCTCTAGAGTGAGAGCTAGTATCTTCCCTGCCTAGCTGGTCTTCAGAACTATTCAAACTTTAAATTAGCCAATGTTCTTTATAGCATCTCTAGTAAAGGTAAAGAATATTATTGCTCCTGTTTGGCACAGCACAATTTACATACATCCACAATAGAATTCATATACTTATTATCGATTCATGATAAGAAGAAAGATATTTTCATATTAGTATTTTTCTTCTAGAAAAACTTTAGTTATCTTTTTAAGTTGTTACTCTTTAATTAAAATATCAAAAATACCTAAAATATTTAAATTTTAAATTCGTGTAAAAATTATTTTTATTTTAAGTAATTATCTTTTTAAAAATAGAAAAAACTTTCTAAAAATGCATATTGCATAATCTTCCCTATGGGTTCAATATTGAGGTCTTAATAAAAAAAGTCTTATATTACTTGATAATGATACGTATACTTTTGTAGTATCCCAATATAACTATATATAAATTAAAAAATTAAATTCTTATTTTTCTTCAGGATCATGTTTTTGGTTTTGTTGCAAAATAAGGAAATATAAGTGAAAAATACCATGAGAACTATTGCTATACTATGCATAAGCATTAAGTCAATATTAAGTTTTTGGAGCCGCTGTCAGGGAAGAAAATTAAGTAAAATTCTATTTTTAGAAAGTTTAATTTAAACTTTAAATATTGTATCTTATTTTATTTTTTTTATTTTATTTTATGTTAGTGTATGCGTGGTTCAAGTTTTGAAGAACTAGTGCCCTACGATTTTGAGTTCGAAAAACTATTAGAAAAATCAGAAAAAAAAATTAAAAATCTTGAAAAATAAAAAAAAAATTACATAAATGGCAAACCAAAATTATCAAAATGTTGAAATTCAACAAGATTTTAGACCTTTAAGAGATTATTCCAACCCTACTATAGATGAACTTCATTGTAGTAATCAGAAACCTTTATTAGTGACTATTTCATTTGAGCTTAAATCTGCTATTATCCAAATTGTATCAAATAATCTGTTTGGAGGATCACCAACTGAAGATCTAAATTTAAATCTTGCCAATTTTCTAGAATTGTGTGCTACATTTAAATATGATGGTGTTTCAGATGATGCCATAAGACTTAGGGTTATTTCCTTTCTCACTGAGGGATAAAGCTAAGATGTGGTTGAATTTGTTAGCACCTGGATCTATCAGAACTTGGGGTGATTTAGCACAAAAATTCCTTGCTAAACATTTTCCACCATAAAAAACTGTGAAGCTTAGAATTAATATTACATCTTTTAATCAGTTTGAAGGGGAATCTATTTAGGAAGCATGAGAACGATTTAAAGAGCTCTTATAAAGGTGTCCACAACATGCTATACCAGATTGGTTAATAATTCAAACATTTTATAATAGATTAATTAGTTCTCTTAGATCTATTATCAATGTCGTTGCTGGTGATTCATTGATGTCAAAACTATTTCATGACGCTTATGCTTTAATCGAAGAGATGTATACCAATAATTTTTGATGGCTTTCAGAGAGGGTAAATCCAAAGAAAGCAGCCAATATTGTTGCAACTGATGCATTTACTATGTTAGCAAATTAAGTTGCTGCAATTTCAAGGATGTTAGACCAATTTAGAATGAATTTTTCTCAACCAATTTCCATGATTGAAGAGAATTCATTAGGCCAAATGGTACATTCTCAAGCATCAGTAGAAACTTTGAATGCCATAAATAATAAGCAAAATAACACATATTCTAATTATTATAACCCATGTTGGAAGAACCATCCCAACTTTAACTGGAATAACAATTCGGGTGGTAATAATAAACAATGGGAGAACAACCAAGTAAACCCATTGGGAAACTGGAACAACCAAGGGAATAATAATTATAAATCTACTTATCCTCCTGGTTTCAAGAGTAATACATAGTTTAAGGATAAGAAATTGTCTATAGAAGAAGTGGTGTTACAAATGGGTAATCAGTTACAAAGGCAAGGAGCTACAATTGAGAATCAACTTGGGCAAATCACAAGTTCATTAAGTAATAGATCCCAAGAAACACTTCCTAGTAATACTAAGTCAAATCCAAAAGACCAGAATAAAGAACAAGTAAAATGTTGTACAACTTAGAAGCAGAAGATAGTTGGAAGGTAGGGTTCAAAATGATATTGAAGTAGAGAGAAGAAATTGAAGAATCAAAAGAGGACGCTCCAAAAGATTCT
Source organism: Phalaenopsis aphrodite (assembly GCA_003013225.1). Classification (NCBI taxonomy): domain Eukaryota; kingdom Viridiplantae; phylum Streptophyta; class Magnoliopsida; order Asparagales; family Orchidaceae; genus Phalaenopsis; species Phalaenopsis aphrodite. The sequence continues at coordinate 819,980 of NEWO01000163.1, read as the reverse complement.
GAAAGACTTATTTCTCCGCCAAAAATTGATTTAGAAAAACTACCACCTCCATTTCCTCAGAGACTTTGACAACAGAAGTTAGATAAGCAATTTTTAAAATTTCTGGAAATATTTAAGAAGCTTACAATCAATATTCCATTTGCTGAAGCCTTAGAACAAATGTCAAGCTATGTAAAGTTTATGAAGGATATTCTCAATAAAAAAAGAAGTTTGAAGATAATGAGACTGTTGCACTTAGTGAGGAGTGCAGTGCTATAATTTAGAAGAAACTTTCTGAAAAGCTTAAAGATCATAGTAGCTTTACAATTCCATGTGCAATAGGAGACAAATTTTATAGGAAAGCTTTATGTGATTTAGGTGCAAGCATTAACCTTATGTCATTATAAATATTTAAAAGATTGGGATTAGGAGAAATAACTCCTACTATTGTAACTCTGGAGTTAGCAGATCGTTCAATAACATATCCTAAAGGAGTTATAGAAGATGCCATAGTGAAAGTGGATCAATTTATCTTTCCTATTGATTTCATTGAGCTAGATCTGGAGGAAGATAATGAGATAGCTATCATTTTGGAGAGACCTTTTCTAACCACAACAAGAGCAATGATTGATGTGCAGAAAGGGGAATTAACAATGCATGTCAATGAGCAAACTATTACTTTTAATATTTCAAAATCAATTAAATACATTGCAAAAGGTAAAGATGATGAATGCTATATAATGGATGTTATAAGATATCTGAGTGAATGTCATTTTAAGACTAATTATGAAAAAAAATCTGAAGAAAAAGATTTGGAACACGAGTAAGAAGAGGAATTAGATCAATGTGTAAACCATTTTAAGGAAGATTTAAGTTATGTTCAAGAAAGTTTTGAAATTTTGGACACGATAGACAAAAATAAATCATTTTGTTCATCTATTGAAAAACCTCCAGAACTTGAGTTGACATTGCTTCGTAAACATTTAAAATATGCCTTTTTAGGAGAATCCTCTACTTTACCTGTTATAATTTCCTTGAAGTTAACAAAGGAAGAAGAAGAAAAGCTGATGAAAATTCTCAAAAATTTTAAGAAAGCCTTCGGATGGACAATTGCTGATATTAAAGGAATCAGTCCTTCAATTTATATGCATAGAATTAATCTGGAAGAAAACTACAAACCCAGGGCTGATCCACAAAGGAGATTAAATCTTGTTATGAAAGTTGTTGTTAAGAAAGAAATTTTAAAGTGGTTAGATGCTGAAATTATCTACCCTATTTCAAATAGTGCATGAGTTAGTCCAATTCATTGTGTCCCTACGAAAGGAGGAGTAACTGTAACTGTGAATGGGTATAGTGAGTTACTGCTTACTAGACAAGTTACAGGGTGGCAAATATGCATTGATTATAGAAAATTATATCTTGCCACTAGGAAATATCATTTTCCACTACCCTTTCTAGATCAAGTGCTGGATAGACTAGTTGTGCATAAATATCTTTGTTTTCTAGATGGATATATCGGTTATCACCAAATTCAAATATCTTTTGAGGATTAAGAGAAAACAACATTTACCAGTCCTTATGATACTTTTGCTTTTAGAAGAATGTCCTTTAGTTTATGTAATGCCCTTGGTACATTTCAAAAATGTATGATGACAATTTTTTGTGATTTAATTAAAAAAAGGATTGAAGTCTTTATAGATGACTTTTTAGTGTTTGGAACTTCATTTGACTCATGTTTAGAACATTTCTAAAGTTCTTAAGCACTGTGAAGAAACAAATTTAGTCCTTAACTAGGAAAAATGCCAATTTATGGTAGCAAGAGGAATTGTATTAAGTCATCAAATATCAGAAAATGGTATGGAAGTAGATCCTGCTAAAATTCAAGTGATCACTAATTTACCTTATTCATTTACTAGAGAAAGATACATTTTTTTAGGATATGTTAAGGATTTTTCTAAGATTGCTAAGCCTTTATGCCATTTACTAGAGAAAGATACAATTTTCAATTTTAATGATTGAATGCCTAAAAGCTTTTAAGTTATTAAAAGAAAAATTAATCACTGTACCATTTATAGTTTCAACAAATTGGGAAAAAACCATTTGAACTTATGTGTGATGCAAGTGATTATGCTATTAGAGTTAATTTAAGACAAAGATATGATAAAATTTTCAAAGTAATTTACTATGCTAGTAAAACTCTTAATAAAACTCAAATTAATTATACAACAACTGAAAAAGAGTTATTAGAAATTGTATATGTCTTTGATAAATTTAGATCATATTTGATTGGAACTCCTTTTATAGTGCATACAAATTATTCTGCTATTAGGTACTTAATGAAAAAGAAGGATACTAAATTGTGACTTATAAAATGGATTCTTCTTTTACAAGAATTTTATTTTGAAATAGTAGATTAGAAGGAAACTGAAAATCAAATTGTTGATCATTTGTCCAGGTTTGAATTAATGAACATTTTCCAGATGAAAAATTGTTCACTGTAAATGAGTTGTGTGTTTCGTGGTATGCTGACATTGTGAACTGTATTGTTAGTGATTTTAAACCCTATGGAATGACATACCAACAAATGAAGAAATTTATTTCTGAAGCTAAGACTTATTTTTGGGATGACCCATATTTATATAAATAAGAAAAAGATACGATCATTCAAAGATGTGTACCATTAGAAGAAACTTATGAAATTATCCAAAAATCTCATAATTCTGATTTTGGGGGGCATTTTGGAGTTGATAAAACAGTATAAAAAATTCTATAATCTAGGTTTTATTGACCTACAATTTTTAGAGATGATTTTTAATAATTAAAATGGAACTCAAAAAATTATGAAAATTAGTTTCAGGAGTTCTATGTGATTAGAGGGATTTTATAAAAATAAAATTGTAGATAAAATAAAAACTTCATTTTTTAAGCATATTTTAATATTTAAATAAATAAAAATTAAATAAGAATCACAAAATTAATAAAATTCATGAAAATGTTCTAAATTATTTCCTAAGCACTTAGAAACTATTGAAATATTTTTCTTAATTCTCTAAGTGAATTTATTGAATTTTAAAGCTTAAGATAGTTTTTAAAGGCTAAAAAATGGATTTTCACTTAAAAATTCTAATAATTCAAAGAATAACGAGAAAAATATAAATTTGTTTTTTTGGTTTCCTTGGCCTCACAGAGATTTAATAAAAATGTAAAACTTAATTTTCCAGATTTAAAATGTTTTATAAATAATAAATGCTCCATAATTTAAAATAATTCTCATAATTCAAATAAAACTAAAAAAATCATGAAATTTGATACATGTGGTTCTCTTGTCTTGGTCTGCTTACAGTAAAAATTTCAATGGATTAGGCTTTGCCTTGGTAAAGTTATGGATTTTCTTAGCAAAATCCTATTTTTGCATAAAAATAAATATGTAAATTAAATTAAAAGTTGAAAAAACACATTTTCTTCTCTAATGTCTTAATTGACCCATGAGTGAGGTGGGATAAAAATTCCAAAGTTATTTGAATTAAATTTGATGAATTATGAAGTGATAGAGCCTTAGAGGAAAAAGTGTAATTTTTGAAATTTAGCCTTAATTAAAATTTAGGCTTAATTCAAGAAAAGGAAAAGGGAAACCTTTAATCTTAATTAAAATATTTATATTCTTGAAATATAAGTGAGTAATTGGTAGAAACTAATCTCACCTTTCCCTAGTTGAAAGATAAATGTGTAAATTTCCTAATTCATTAAAATTTGGAAGTCTGTCAAATTAAATGATCCTAGACTTAGGGTTTTGGTGTTGGGTGTTAATAAATCATTAATTTAATACTCCCATTTTGGATGTTCAAATAGCATTCAAAAGTCTTGATGATGAGTTATTATCACTTAAAATTTAATCTTCTTCAAAATGATTATAACATTCACAAGGACCTTAAGAGGTTAGTAGTGACTTAACTAAATTAAATTTGGTTAAATGAGGATTAGAAAAGTGAATGTAAATAAAAAGTTTAATACCTTTGAACGCTACAAGCCCAAGTTAAAACCAAAATTGGCTAAGTGTCTTAATAACACTAAATTGTCCCTTTAAGGGTTTTCACCTGCATAATTTTCAAATTGAGTGATAAATGACGATTAGCTTACTCTTAGGGATAATTGAAACATCAATGTTAATTGAGCATTGAAGATATTTACAAGATGAATTATTAAGCAATGTAATAAGTTTAAATGACCTGGAGGCTTTTCACCAGGTAGTGAGAGGGAAGCATGAACGTGCTTCTTTCTCCATACCTGTTGGATTCCTCAGAAGTCTACTAAGCTTAATATATTTTGCTTAATGAAAATCTTCCTTAATTAAATTGATAGGGACCCACCAAGATATGATTTAGGATTTGGAAGATCACCATAACCTTATTTTTCTCACTTCATATAAAATGCCCTTACATGCGTTTTGAGTTTCAGCTGGAGATGACGGGAATACCACCAAGTACGCTTTTACAATTTACAGTGCTGTCTTTTTCTATACTTTCCACACTGTACTTTTATGCTTACAAAACTTGCATGTTAAACAACGATGTCACATTTCATGAAAACCAAAATTGCTAGGATATCCACAAAACTAAAACCGAAATTAAAATCAACCAAGATAAAAATCACCTCCATGACATTCAAAATATTAAACAACTCAAAATTTAAACATAAACATCACAAAAATCACAACTACAACTAAATTTAGACGTCTATATCGGATGATAGGGAATCCATCGGAGGAGGTAACCTACAGGTGCTAACGAGGCTTCCCACAGTCTAAATAAAAGTATGGAACTCATTAAGTTGACTTAGTAAATTCATTTGGACTAAGTGAATTTGATAGAAAATAGTGGTACTGGAACGAGGGAACCCTAGGATCCTAATCTGTGTCACTTTAATCAACTTTAATATGCCCCATAACATTATAAAAACTACAACCATAGAGCCGTTTGATTTGACATCATAACTTGAAACCCTAGAAAACTTAAACTCATCATGACTAGGAGCTTGGAGCTAGCACTGTGGGCAGCACAACCATCTTCAACAGCAAAACCTGTCTTTCCCAACTAAACCATTTCCTTCCTTAGAGCTAAACCTACCAAGTCATAGGACTTCAAGGTTGTTTGCTTATGCAACATAAATCCTCACCTCATTTTTAGGCTTTTGTACAACTCTGCTGTACAATCTAAGCCCTAACTCATCTTAGGATTCTGAGATTGTCCTCCGTCATGACCTAAATCCTGACATCTTCCAAGCTATTTGTGTGATTGTTCCACATGAATGTAAGCCCTAACAAATAAAATTTGCAGTATAAAACACTAAAATAAATTTCTCCTCAAAATTGAAGCTAAATAACATGATAGTTTGGGAAGTCACCGAGGTTCTCCTCCAGAGCTATGACATCCCCTAGTTCTTCCTCCTTTGGACTCTATAACAAAATGCTCCAAATTTGAACCATTCTTCTTTCACACCTCTTTGTCCGATCTCATTGAAAAGTCTTATTCTTTTGAACTCCTTAAAGATAATATTTCCTGATTTTTATCGAGAATTTTCTTAGGTGACTTCATTTATCTAAGATGTAATTACCTATAGGGGCTTTCTCTTATAGGAAGCTTGTCTGAACCCAGCTTAATATAAACCCTATTTAATTCTTCATATTAAATTTGAGAAATTGTCGACAAATAAAATGATTTTGCAGACCAATGGATATCATATGTTTCTTAGTTTATTTGATTGAGCCTCATCCTCAAGTTTTGTGTTTATCCTTCGGGATAGATACATGATTTTAGGTACAATGCTCTTTCATTTAAACTATGAAAAATTTGTGGTCAGTTTGATTTCATATTTTCTCTAAAACTTATATATATATGTAAATTAAATGTCATTCCAAAGTGGGTGACGAAAATTCGATTCCGACGACCGACAGCTTCTACGGGCAACTCCTCAACCAAAATAGTGCCGACAAAGACCCAAAGTTTCTGTGGAAGGAAACTTAGACCTGAGAAAAGAAGTGACACAACTGATAGGTTGAGAAGACTCAACCTTTCAAGGTCAAAATTTGAGTCTGAATTATGATTTTGATTAATTTTGATTTGATTTGATTTGATTTTCTTTTTCTTTTTTGAAGCTTTAAATTGTTTCATTTTTTGTATTTATTTATTTTGTTTCCATTAAATTTTTATTTTATTTTGATTTATTTTAATTTGACGTGTTTTTTTTTTAATGTAATAGAAACTATCATTCCTCTTTTATATAGTTACGTTGTTTTTATTTTGGATTTGGACCCAGTTTTAGAGCAGCATAGTATGGGCGCTTCTTCTAACGATATCTTATTTTAAAACATCATGACACATAGTACTTTTTAAGATATTTTCAATTGACCGAAAGCATCTATGAAAATAATACATTTCTTCAGGGTACTATCAGAATTAACTTCCTTCAAGTACACATAAAGATGTGTTATTTCCGCTCAAGAAGTTGTAACTTTGTAGCTCTGTTGTGGTAGATTTTATCTCTCCAACATCAATTTCATGGAAAAATCCATATTGTCTCGAAGAAAGCTTTGATGTTCTAGAATTGAAATTAGAGTTAAATTTTATGGGCATGAAAAAAATGAATTCAGGGTCAAATTACATTAGTTGATAATTACATGACCCTTTTCTTTATTTCCCGTCTTTTTAGGTGCAAGCATATTTTGAAACCTTTTAACCATGTGATTAAAATATTTTTTATTTCCAAAGTTATTTGTAAGCCAGTTAATAGCCAACCAAAAAATTTAAGATCACTTAACTTTTCTAATGAATATAATATCAAAAGGATTTTCTTAAGAGATTTTTTTTCAATTTTCATTAGTTATGGGAGAATTCAGACACCAATTTTTTATTTTATACCCACCTCAAACATCTTCTCAAGGAGCCTTTCACATAACTTATTTTTTATCTTTCATTTGCTCCCTATTTTTTACTCAGAATTACTATATCTTGTGGAACATATTTCCTTTATAAATTTTTAATGCTTGAACTCATACACTAATTTTTTATTTTATACTCACATCAAGCTTTTTCTCAGGGAGCCTTTCACATACTTTATGCTCATGTTTATTCAAACTTTTTGCATAATTTATTTCCACTTTTTTTTTCTTTTGCTCCTCTTTTTTTTTGAACAACTATATTTGGTGGATCACTGTCGACACTATTTTGGTTGAGGGAGTTGCCCGTAAGAAGTTGTCGGCCACCGAAATCGAAATCCCGTCGCCCGCTTCAGAATGACGTTTAAGTTTAGAAAAGTATGAAATCAAACTGACCTCATATTTTTCATAGTTTAAATGAAAGAGTGTTATACCTCAAACTCTATATCTATCCTGAAGGATAAATACAAGACTTGAGGATGAAGCTCGATCAAACAATCAAAGAAAGTTATGACGTCTGTTTGGTCTGCAAAACCATTTTATTTGCCGAGAATTGTCGCTATTTACTATGAAGAATTAAATAGAATTTATATTAAGATGAGTTTGAGAAAAGCTTCTTATAAGGGTAAGCCCCTATAATTAATTACATCTTAAGTGACCTGAGTCAACAAAGAAAACTCTCGATAAAAATCAAGAAATATTATCATCAAGGAATTCAAAGGAAATGACTTTCAATGAAATTAGAGAAAGAGGTGTGAAAGGGGAATTTTTTAAGTTTGGAAAATTTATTATGAAATCCAAAGGAGGAAGTAATAGGGAATGACATAGCTCCGGAAGAGAACCTTAGTGCCTTCCCAATCTGTCCCATTGCTTGGCTTCAGTTTTGAGGAGAAAAATTTAAGTGTTTTATCCTGCCAAATTTATTAATTTAAGGCTTACATTTGTGTAAAGCAATAACACAAATAGCCTGGAAGATGTGAGGATTTAGGTTGTGACAAATGACAACCTCAGAATCCTAAAACCAGTTAGAGCTTATATTGTACAGCAGAGCTATACAAATGCCTAAAGGTGAGATGAGATTTATGTTGCATAAGCAGACAACCTTGAATTCCTATGGTTTTGTTGTTTAATTCTAAACAAGGAAAGAAATTGGTTTAGCTGATGGTCGTGCTGCTCACCATGTTAGGTCTAAGCTCCTCGTCGTGGTGAGTTTAAGTTTTTAGGGTATCAAGGTATGATATCAAATCAGGTGGCCCTATGGTTGAAGTTCTTTAAATTTTTATGGGGGGATGCTAAAGTTGATTAGAGTGACACCGGTTAGGATCCCACGGTTCTCTCGTTCCAACACTATTATTTTATATTGGATTCACTTAGTCCAAATGAATTTACTAAACTCAACTTAATGAGTTCCATAATTTCATTTAGACTGTGAGAAGCCTCGTTAGCAACCGTAGGCTACCTCCTCTGAGGGGTTCCCAATCATCTGATAGAGACGTCTTAATTTAGTTGCAGTTATTATTTTGTGTGATGTGTGTGATTAAATTTTGAGTTGTTTTATATTTTGAATGTTGTGCCGGTAAATTTTATTTTGGTTGATGTTAACTTTGGTTTTGGTTTTGGTTTTGTAGCTATCCTGATAGTTTTAGTTTTCATGCAGGGTGACATTATTATTTAGCATGCAGGTTTGTATTAACATTAAAAGTATAGTATGAAAGAACAAGAAAGATGGCGCTATAAACTATAAAAGCGTACCTGGTGAGTTTTCTCGTTCCACCACCTGAAACTTAAAATGAATGTGAGGGCAGTTCATGTAGAGGCAGAAAAGTTATGTTTTGGTAGTTTTCCTAACCATATGTCATATCTTGGTGGGTCCTTAGGAGTTTAATTCAGGATGATTTTGTTAAGCAAAGCATATTAAGTTTAGTAGGCCTCTGAGGTATCCAACATGTTAGGAGGAAGAAGCAGGTCCATGCTTCCATCTTATCACCTGATGAAAAGCCTCGAGTTCATTTGAACTTATTATGTTGCTTAATAATTCACCCTATGAACACCCTAATGCTCAATGAACATTGATGTTCTAACTATCCCTAAGATTAGGGTAATTATCATTTGTAATTCAATTTTGAAGATTATGTGAATGAAGACCCTTAAATGGGGCAAGCTAGTGTTGTTGGATTGCTTAGCCAAATTTTAATCCTAACTGGGCTTGTAGTGTTTTAAAGGTCTTAAATTTTGGCTATGTTTTCTTTTCTAATCATCGTTTAATCAATCTTGATTGGACCAAGTTGAATCCTATTCACTTGACATTTTTATTAGAGGTATACCTAGACCAAAGAGCCTTTTGGACAAAATTTCATGATTTTTTGAATTTGATTTGAATTATTATAATTATTTTTAATTCTCGGGTATTCGTTAAATATAAAATATTTTAAATGAGGAAAATTAAGTTTTCCATTTTTTAAAAATCTCCATGAGGTCATAGAACCCAGGGAAGCAAATTTTATATTTTTCTGATTTTTCTTTGATTTATTGGATTTATTGTAATGAAAATCCATTTTTTATCCTTTAAAAATTATTTAAGCTTGAAAATACCATATCTTTATTTATAAAATAAGGAAAAATAGTCCAATTATTTCTAAGTGCTTAAAAAATAATTTAGAATATTTCTATGAATTTAATTATTTTGTGATTTTTATGAATTTTAAATTATTTTAAATATTTAAAATTAGGCTAAAAATGAAGTTTTTATTCTAAATACCATTTTATTTTTTTAAAGTTTCCCTGATCATAAAGAACTCCAAAAATAAGTTTTCATAAATTTTTGAGTTATATTTTGATCATTAAAAATCATTTTAGTGCCAAAATAAATATTCAACTTGAAAAATCAATTTGGGCCATCAAATGGACTCAAAGTGCTTTAATTTTTTTTATGGGGAGTTCTATGGATTTTAGAAAATAGTAGAGATAAAAAATCAAGTCATATTGATGTTTACATTTTCCAAAATTAATTATCTTAGGGATCTAGGGTTTATGAAGATTAGGTGAATTTTAAATGACTTGCCTCATGAGAGATTTTCTTAATGGTTTTCTGGTCATAGTAAAGCTTCCAAAATTTTCTTGGATTTTTATAAGTAACATGCTAATTATTATGATTAACTTAAGCAAATAATCTGCATAAACTTGAAAAATATGGATCTTTGTCTCGATGTCTCCTCTGACATTGGAAAAATCAGGAAATGTTCCCCTTGACAGAGGCTACAACCTGCCAAAAATTCAAGCCATGGTGAAATGCCTATAAGCATGGAGAATCAAAAGACTCAAGACATTATTTAATTAATTAAAAATAAAACATGCATTAAATGGACTTCAAATTTTTTCAGTATTGTTTTCCTCTATTCAGTGAGTAAGAATGTATTTTAATTTTATTTTTGTAATTTTTCTACACCAAGATATGGATTTTTAAAGTTAGGGGTATTTTCTGAATTATTTAAATCGCTATTTATCTATTTAAACGCGTGACGCTGACTGGATCCTAGGCAGCTCCAAAGATCCACGCAGCGTGCTCCCATTTGACGCCACCGTCCACGCTAGCAGCCACACGTCCCACGGTTCATGTAAAGAAGCGCTGCCCAACTTCATCTTGACCGTTCATCTGATACACACTTGATGGAATGGCGCTCCGTCATCGTCCCCAATGGCCTAACCCGAGAACCATCCATCTTCAAGGCTTGATATCTCTCTCATTTCTCAACCAAATTAAATGAATTTTTTTAAATGCTCTTCTAGACTAGAGGAACATATCTATATGGTTAAGATTCCACGAAATTAAGCACAAGCAAATGAAGAATCAAAAGAGGCTTGGGATTTGGAGGAGTTCAATACCTTTGCTCTAAGAAGGGAAGCTTCAATCAGAGATGCTTGGCATGTTTTTTGTAGTCCAAGGAGGCTAGGGATTGAGCCTCTTGCTGTGGTGTAAGGCCTAAGTATGAATTCAACCAAGCTCGATTTCAGGTGTTGATCAAAGTTTATATTAGGGGCTCTCTGGAAGGGGGATTTGATGGGGCTTTTTCCTCTTTCAGTGTTGTGAAGGTGTGGGTACAAGTAATTTAAGTTTGGTGGACTCTGGAGGTGAATTGAGCTCTATCCTGGTTTTAGACAAAAGTTTTAGCTCAAAATTGAGCTTCCACAGTGGGGATCAGTAGGGGAAGATGGTTGCATTGCATTGAGGAGGTATCAAAGAAGTTTTGTGAGTGATTTGGAAGGCTCTCTCTGAGAAAATTTTAGCACTCTCTCCATAACCATGGAGGTGAGCTTTTATAAAAATGGCTGAGGGGTGGCTATCATGGTCAATGTTTAGGTGCAATGTGATGTTTAGGTGGAGGGCAGAGAGGCTCCAACATCTCATTTGGGTGAGGTGGCCTCTAGGATTGAATTGGGAGAGGTTTGAGAGGGGACCCTCGATTTTTGGCTTCTCCAGTGACTAGGCCGGCTGACCATGGTAGGGAGAGGTGGCTAGGAGCTTATGGAACCCAGGGTAATATGTTACAAAAATTAAATGAGTTGAGGTTTAGTTTTGGCAAAAATATCTAAGGCTAAAGAAAATATGGAATCAAAATCCCTTGATTTAGGGGACCTTTCGTACATGTCTTAGTATAGGTCATTTTTTGAGGTTTAGCTTTGTCACTATGGTCCAACTAATGACTATGGAGTCATTAATTTTGTGACTTTGGGGTGGCTAGGCCACATTTAGTGCATGTGCCCAAGTAGGTGAAAATGACCAAAACTTGGGTTTGGGTTAGGCTAGCCATGTCATTAAGCACAATTTATTGATGCACTTTATGTAGATGATTGTAATGAACATTTTTGGTGTAGGATGAAAATGGTTTTGAGTTCAATTGGAGGGTCAATTTAAAGGATTTTGGAGATTTGATCAATTTGGGCAAGTTGAGCTAGACTTGGGTCTCGACTGGGTTAGGCTTGGAATTTGGGTCAATTGAATGGTCCAAATGATCAAGGGAGATGTTATAAATATTTTTCATGAAGAAATGGAATGAAAATTTTCGAGCTAAGGCAATCAATTTGGTGAAATTTAGAGGCATAACCAATTTGAGGGCAAAATTTGGGGCTTTTGACCTAGGTTGAAATTAAATAAAATTGAACTTCACCAAGGCTAATTGATGGTTAATTTTGACATGTAGGAATGATATAAAGAGTTTTCAACATAAACCATGGCCAATTGAAGGGGCTATGGATTTGGTGAGATTAGGTCATGTGCCCAAAATTGGGGTTTTGACCTATATCAAAATGGGGCTCAAAGCATGGACAATTGAGCTTGGATTTGGCTTATTTTGGTCACATTGAGAGTTAATTTGAGTTTTTGATTAAAATTTGGGGATGTTGGGATCAAATTGATGGACATTTGAATTGAATTTGAGAAAATTTGGCCCTTTAAAGACAATTTGGGGGTTTTAATCAATGATGGTCAAATTGGGTCATGTGGTAGTTTAGAAAAATAAAATTGGGAATATTTAAAATATTTTGGAAATTTTTGAGATTTTTTTTGGAATTTTTTGAATTTTGGGCCGAGGAGGGGTATTTTGGTAATTTGACAATTCTTAGTGATTTATGGGTAATTTGGGTATTTTCAAAAGGTTTGAAATGCTTTTTGAAAAATTTTGGGCATTTTTGATAAATTTGAGAATTTTGGTCAAATTTAGGGTTTCAATGGTACTTGGGTAATTTGGGGTAGTTTAGAAGCAAAAGGTTAGGATGGGTATTTTGGGAAAGATTGGGGAACTAACCACCAAAAGTAAGTCATGGACCAATGGAAACTCCATTTGGGTCCTCTATGTACTGGTCTTAGCTAAACCCCAGCCTAGGGCTAGTAAGTTTAGGGGACCATCTACATAAGTATCCTCATAAGTATCAAGGGATCAAAGTCAACAAATTTTGGGTTTAGAATAGTGAGTGATTGTGAGTGAAGTGAGTGCCTTAGCTCTAGCCCAACACCTAAGGTCAACCCTAAGGTCAAATAGCCCTATAAGAACTCTCCTTGAGCTCCCCAATAATGACCCCTACCTACTAAGTGCTAGAGGTTAGGACCAATATGTGAAACTTCAAGTTGAATAAAGAAGAGTTTAGAATTTCTAATGGTGAGGGTGCCTTTTCTAGTTCTCTAAGAATAGTCAATATGAAATTCCTATGGCTAGACCTTAGGCTACTAAAGAGAAAGACTAGACCTCAACCGAAAATGAGGTCAATAATCACATTTAACTTATTTGAATGTCTAAACTTCCCTAATTAACATTTTCTAAATATCTCTTAAAATGAATTCTGAGATATTAAAGCTCATTCAAAAGTCAGGATCCAATCACTTGGTAGAAAAATAAAAGGTTTGAAATATCCTTAATCAATTCATCTTATTTTAATCTTACAGTTTTATTCAAAAAAAAATTTAGGATGTGATCAAATTTCTTGAAATTGAAGGACTTAGCTATTAAGTGATTAATTTCATTCTCACCTTGAGTCATAATCTTATTAAAACATTAGAATCTTTATCATGAGTCAGTCCATTCTTGATTGTCTTTCTGATATGCTTTGAAAGTCTGAGCTAGTGATACACCAAAAATTTATGCATTCTTAGACCCATACTTTATACTCGTTTTTGATGATATTGCACTTTATTGGATTGTATTTTTTATGTTTTATAGGAGGTTATTAATTTTTAGGACTTAGAGTAAAAATGATGAAATTTGGAGTCAAAATGGAAATTTTAAAAAATTGTTCAGCGCCAACGACACCGTTTGACAGAGAAGACAAATTTAGTTAGATGGTCACTGATACCGACGGCACTAGTGTAGGTGTAGACCCTGTTTCTAGAAGATTCGACGAATATGGATGCTTTTTGAAGAATTTTTGGATGCACCTATTGGAGAACCGACCCTAGACTCTATTTAGAGCTAAAATTGATCAGAAAAGATCCTCTTCGCACCTCTTCACATTCCTCCGCTCGTTCTTGCTCCCCTTAGCATCTCTTCGATTCCTCCTTGCCACTTTACATCATTCCACGCCATTCCACGCCATTAGTAATTTTTTTTCTTTATAGTTGAGAGTTTTTGTGGTGATTTTAAGTGTGAATTACTCTCTAAGAAGTGTTGGAGAGGGAGAGAGGTGAGAGATTTCTTCTTCCTACTCTTCCTAAGAGAGGCTACAAATGATTTGCTTTGAGAAGGAGTTTCAGATAAGTGTTGTTTGTCTATTATTATTGTATGAAATTTCTTTTATATATGAAATTTGTGTTTTGTTGTATCTTTCTCAAGATGTCTGAGTAGTTTCCTTTATCTTTCTCCCTACTCTATGATATGGTGAAATGAAGAGATAATTTGGATGTGCTAATGTTAAAATATAAAATAAATTGTGATGGTTTTTAAACTCCGCTCTTAATTTACTTTTTGATCTAATCAATTGAATTGTTAAAATATGTTGTGAAACATATGATCCGAGAAATAGAGTATGAGTTCTACTACATAGTGAGAATCACATTTAAGTCCACGAAGGAGGATTTAGTTCATGAAATTAAGTGCAAATAAATAGGAAAATATACATTAGGGTGACCGGCTAAAAATCCCCAATTTGATTTTAGTGTTCAAGAACTAAAGCGAGAGTTAGCATTCAGTTGAATGGAAGTAGGAGCTCTGGAGTGGGAGCCAGTATCCTCCTAGCATAGCCACATATTTAGAGACTAAACCTAAGATTAGCCAATGTTTTCCTATAACACTGAATGAGGGTAGAGAATTAAAATTACTCATATTTGGCACAACACAAATTTAAACCATTTATCTTATCTCATTTCACCAAAAACTCATTGTATTAGGAAAAATGTTTTTTCATATAAGAAAAATTAATCACATAAATATAGTTTAATAGTTACTATTTTAAACTCTGCATATAAATTTTGCTAGTAGTTAATAATTTAGCTTTGATAGTATCTAAAACATTAGAAATTAGTGACAGTAATTTCGTTGTATTTTTGTGAATTTCTTACTTGATTTATCATTTCAAATTTAAACCTTCCTCGTGGGATCGATATTTGGGACTTAAATAGAAAGTCTTATATTATTTGATAACGATATGTATACTTGCGTAGAATCTCAACATTAACTGCTTAACATTATTATTCATAAAATACAACATCAAGATTTTGACACCGTTGCAATACAGAGTCAACTTTATAAATTTTACACAAGCATATTAACCTGGATCAAGTTTTATTATTCATAAAATATAACATCAAGATTTTGGCACTATTGTAAAGCAGAGTTAGCTTTATAAATTTTATACAACTATATTCACCGGGATCAGCTAGTTTATCTTTTTTGTTTTTAAATTTTTGCCTTCATTTGACGTGATATTATCTATTGAATTTGGGCAACATAATGTCTCTACTTTTGAGTGAGATTTTTGAATACTGGACGAACTCGGGACAACAACCAGCTCCTTTTATTTTCCTCATTCTTATCGTGGTGGGAGACTTGGGACCAACTGACAATGATTAGGCAAGATGTCGCTTGTCCACCGAAGATAGAAGTCAAAAGATGAAACCTAACTTCTTTTAATAGCGAAGAGGTTCTTAAAAAGCCTAACTTCATTGTCAGTGATAGTCTCCTTCCATGACTCGATGGGCCCCACAGTTTTATTTTCTTCTTCAACGATTGGGTTTTCTCTTGTTCGTTCTTGTCTCCGGCCTTTCAAATATTCTTTAGGAATGGTTATACTTAAACTTTTGAAGTTCCTCTTAAGATAAACCTTGAAGGTTATGCAATCCTCTATGGTGTACCTAAGAAATCTGTGATAAGGGCGATAACTGGGTTGATCTTTCTTATCGACTTCCTCGGGCTTTTTCTATTTGGGTAGCGTGAATTTTGGATTCTTAAACATCATTACCATTGCCTCCCTCTTGAAGGAATAAACTCTGCTTAACTTCTGGTTTAAGGTCAAACCATGACTCTCATATGTATAGTAAAGTTTTGACTGGAATAGTTGCTAACTATGTTGTTGGCGCTGTTGTTGATCATACTACTGACTGTGTTGTGGATCGTACTGTCGGATGTACTGCGGTGGGCTATGAAAAATTTGACGAGGTGACTCAATTTGGAAATGCATCAGCTGTTTAATCCTGTCAACTTTAGTCACCATTCATGGTCTCTTTAAAAATGTCTTTATTGGCTTTGGCTTATCTGCCTTCTCCAATAATTCAAGTTGTTTGGCCTCCTCTTGCAGGCTTGCAGCTTTGCTAAGTAGCTTCTCAAAAATCTTGATGGCAAATCCCTTAAGCAAGAAAGCTACTGGACAGTGAATGCTCTTGAGTTGGATCCCAATCATGTGTTGCTCCTCCAACTGGGGCTCACACTTGATGCTGAGATTCCTCCATGTAAAATATAATCTACTAATGTCTCAATCGATTTATGCCACTTGACCACAAGACCAGCGACGACGATATGGTGCTGAGCTCTGACAAACCTTTTGTTGAACAAGTTCTCCAATTCTATGAAAGTCTTTATTGATTCATGTGGAAAATCTAAATACCAATCGAATGCAACTCTGGAAAGGATACTTAAAAACCATCGAAACAAAAGCGCGCGCTTCACTACCCCTGCATTGTAGCAACTTACGTGAAAGTGTGTCACATAATATATGTGGTTCCCTGTTCCGTCCAAGGTCTTGAAAGTTTTTGGTATGAATCGTTTAGGGTAAGGTACAAAGTCAAACTCCTACGAATAAGGTCCACCCTTTGAAACCAATGCCCATCCCTTTAACTGGGTCAGGGCTTCCTTTACCTGTTGTTCCACCATCTACTTTTTTTCATTGTATGGAACTATACTCTGTGTTGAATTTTTCTTTGGTTGTTCATCCTTACTGGTGGAGGTGAACTCTTTCTTCCCATCTGAAATGTGATAAACTTCGACTGATTTATTTCCGGTAAAGCGACCTTTAGAGACTAGGGTTGACTTTGAAGCACGGCCACAACAACCATCATCTCCTCCAACTTCTTCTCCATCCAAATGATATGCTCATATTGCAATTGGATGACCCATTATAACTCATCAGAGGTGTTCTCCTTGATGGGTGGTTGAGCATTGCGCATGATGAAGAGGCTAGGGCCTCAACCACAAGAATCTCCACATATTCCTCCTTCATGTAATTCAACAAGTTGTAATCTTCATAATTGTCATACTCCTATTGTTCCCTTGATAACTATGTAATGCCAATTTTGAGATTCTCTAACATATCTTCGATTGACATCGCTTCGATCATCTTGAGATTAATTGGCAATCTTTGACGGACATCTGCAACTATATCAGATTCTGGTATAACAACCGAAGCTTCCAACTGAAGATCATTTTTGGAGCAATGGCTTTTCCCACTTTCTGGCGATATCTGACCAACGAACCTATTTTTCGAACTTATGCTTTTATCATAATATAGCTTTAAATAATAAAACAAAATCCTACAATTTTGGTTAATAAAACTTCTATATCAGCCATGATTTCATATATATTAATTCTACTGAACAAGCATATCAAAAAATTGTATATCCGCGCGCGCGCGCGCGCACACACACACACACACACACACACACACACACACACACACACANATATATATATATATATATATATATATATATATATATATATATATATATGCTTTATGGATACACCCTCAAATCAGATTGATCTAATTCATACACCTAAATGCTTTATGGATGCACCCTCAAATCAGATTGATCAAATTCATACACCTAAATTTAAGTTAGTTTGCTTGCAGCAGGCTTTTTGACTTCCTTCCTAGGTATGTGACGAACACATGCACACAATCTTCTTGAAATATATTGGAAAATATAAACACAACACAATTTTTATGCATTTAAATATCCAACTCCCAAAGTTGGAATTTTACAGTTAGAACAATTTGGTATCATAAAACCTATGCATGAAAATGTGAATTCCAATTTTAAGATGGTAATGAAAGATATTCTGAATATAATGCTAAAGATTCGAGTGGTATATATGTAAATATAAATGTTTAGATATTACATAAAGCTTGTATGCTATGTAATTAAATGCTCTCCATTTTTTTTTGTAGTACCCAAGTTTCGAAATTCATAAAAGAGAAAAACTTAGTAAATATGGTATCAAACCAATTATTTAATTCAAAGCCTCAAATCTAACCAATCAGATCTCTTCCGCTACCATTGAGATAATGTGCAATTAATAGCAAAGAAAAGTCAGTTTTATCGGTCAGCAAGTCAAGTTCTTCTAGGGAGTCCCTCTATCTAACTGATGGGAAACCAATCATTATCAAGAATCACGGCCATCAGAGATCAGCTCCGTTGATTTCTAGCTTCTATCACAGCCACGCACATCCTTTGGTCCACTAATCGCCACGTTTCAAAATCATTTGATTTCTATTATCACAAGTCAAATTATTAGGTTTGATTTTCTGAGATCCAATCCATGGAAACACATGCATCTAAAGAGCTAAACAGTACAAAATTGTATGGATTGAAGTCCATGTTGTGTTTTGATTTTTTGTTGAAGGAATCATAAAATCCATCTCTAAAACTTTATAAATAACTTGCTTAACACTTTTCATCACCAATAAAGGCCGACTCGCCTTATTTCCGCTAAGATTAATGTCGATTTTCAACACAAATGTTGACAACTAACACAGTCGCAATCAACACAAAAGTTGATATTCGTCATCCTTAATGATGTTAACATCCGCCACCACCGCCTAACTGATTGCCATTGTTGACACCAATGCCAATATTTGTTATCAGTAATAAATCTGGCTCATGTCAGTGTCATCAATACTAACATCCATTATCAACAATAATACTAACATTCTCAGTCAATAACTTGAATGATAACTATCACTAACACCAATGTTGGCTATTGTTATCACCAACAACAATTGTCATTGATAATGTTGACATTTGTCATTACTAATAAGGATGTATTCATGTAACAACATCAACACTAATGTTTATTATGGCTAATAATGCTCTAATTGCTTACACCATTGTTGATGACCATCTTGGCTAACAAGGATGATGACTAACATTGAACATAACATTGATGCTCTCACTTGATAATACAAACAACACAAGCAATCGATGATAACATTAACATTAATGCTTAAATTTGTCAATAAAACATTAACACTTACATTGATGCTCTCAAATTCCAACAAGACAAATACCTCATATCATAAACATCAATTTTAATTATCACCAATGAATCCAATATTGACACCCTCCATTGACATTAGTGTTGATGCCTAACATTGCTACTAAAACAAAACCTCACATTCAAAATCAATGACGACTACAAACAACTGATCATCACTGACAAGGCTGATGTTTATTGCCAATACTAACATCAACACTTGCTATCTTCAATAAAGTTGACACTCAAGGATGACACAAATATTTATATTCACCATGAATACCAACATATTATCATTAATTATTGATACTAACATTATTGCTCACTATTAATATTAAGATGGAATTTATTAACATGAACTCCATGTTCATCATTTAAACCATGATGTATGCTTGCCTTTTTAGTCACTGATCTCCATCCTATAATGATAATGATTGAATAGAAAAATAATTATTCTTTAATGGCAACTTCAATAGCTAAAGGCTCCATCTATTTAATTCGAACATGTAAACAATCTTCTATCAGTCATGTTTATAAAACAATGTTATTGTCTCATATGCTTCTATGGAATGCTGCATTTTTCACATACTAGCTAGTCATGCTAACCGAATCATTTCAAATGAGCATACATCCATTAATTTTGTCCCATAAATTTTTCACATAAGAAATCTCATATCCCTTACAAGCAATTATCATGTTAATTATGTGTGTGCCCCATTTAGGTATCATGTCAAGGCATAAAATTTAGTCTTTTCATGAAAATGAATATTTCAGGATAAAATAATCATGCTTTATGTGTACGTTTTTTATAACTAAAGATTATAGATAATGCATAGAATGCATCTCATATGCACAAAAACATAATAATGATTTTCCTAACTCCAAAATAAAATAACACACAAATTTCGTACGCTTGTTTCATTACCTCTCCCGCAATTTTCCTAAAAAATAATTTATTTTTGGATTAAAAGATTTTTTTATTGATAGGAGATACCACTCACAAATTCTATAAATATCCATATCCCCTTCATGTTGGGGGGGTCGAAAGATTAAGGGAAACTTAGAGTTAGAGTTGGTCTGAGAGGAGTTGAACTACATTCTTGTTCTGGACTGAAGAGCCGAATAACATTTCTTTTTCCCGCAGTCATCGACTATCGTCAACCACCACTCGCAGGCTGTTGTTGACCACTGCAGAGGGCCTCTGCTCGGCGATGATAAATCCCAAGACGTGCCAACCACACATTAGAAATGATTTCTATCTAAATGATTGAATGCATCATTCGAAGAATAAAATAATACACCGAGAGATAGAAATATTACCTTAAAATAGACTTAAGCATTCTAATAATAAAATTTTTAAATATTTGTGGGTCTGCACAACCATAGAATTTTACCCTACACCTTACAAGCATAAGTGTTGACCTCACTTTTGTGAGGATCTACCCTAATTCAACATCAAGATCAGGACATATCGTAAACCACCGAAATCAATTCAAGGTCTCATGGATTCTCCTGCAATGGAACAATATGATCATCAAATCCATCTTAAGGAAGGAGTCTACTAACATTTATTCTATGAACCCTGACTCCAACCCTAAAAATTAGACAAAATCTCTAATGTGCTCCTTTTGAACCCAAATTCTAATAGCACCCTAGAATGATCAAATCAATGATGAAAAACTTTAATTTTGTCACGACATTGACCATTTGATCATCCAAGGGTCATCACTTTGACCATTTGGTTAAGCTTAGGCCCAAGGGTCAACACCTTGACCATTTGGTCAACTCTGCATCCAATGGTCACCACATAGACCATTTGCTTAACTTTGTACCCAATTGGTCAACCTTGGTCCATTGGTCAACCCTACACCACCATGGTCAACCTTTGACCCTAAAATCAACACATTGACCATATGGTTCACCCAACATCCTATGGATAATCCTCACACCCAAGTGGGCTCAAATGGTCTAATTAGTTAATTAATTATTTAATAAATTAAGTGATTAAAAAAGAAAAAAGGGCCTTGGCCCAAAAGCTACCACATGGCAACCCGAACCTCTGTATGACATCCAAACCCAAATCCAACCCTTTACTCAATGCTGTTGGGCCATCTATGACCTTTTAAGACCCATCATGACATGGGAGACACATTAGACACATTAAGTCACCTAAGGAGCCATCATGTTTGACCAAGGTCCAAAGCCATCAAGAGAAGGGGATTATGTGGTATTTCACTTAAATTTGACTTCATGGCTCTTTGAATTAGGATAAGGGGTCAATCCAGCTCACTCAATAGCCACCCATCCACCTCACCTCCTCTCCAATAGGAAGGAAGCCACGCCATATCAAATCTCTTTGCCATAATTAACCTATTGATGAGCACACCTTAGGGAAGCTAAGATGGATTATCCTCAGCTGAAATCTCACACTCTGAACTCCCTAAGCCACCACACACATTCTTCAATTAATCCAAAGTTTGGTCAGGGCCTCCAATGGCCATTTAAAGCCATTACTAAGAGCTTTACCCAAGAGAGAAAATATTATAAAATCAACAAACCCTATCTCACCCGAGAGAGAAAATCTCCCTCATCCTCTAAGCTATCAAAACCCTTTTAGCCTCTTAAATCTACCAATTAGCCCCAACTTCAAATCTGAAAAAGCAGAGCTAAATTTCTTATTTACATAAACCTCTTCAAATCTTGAATCCAACTCTTTCAAAAGCTTCCCTAAAGACTACGAAGAAGAACCCAATTGAAATTGAGCTATCATGCGAGCTCTAACCTACTGCTAGGTAAAACCGATCCACCATTTCATTTAGGACAAACCTCGACCCGATTTCATTTCAAAATTAGATTGAGGAGGAGCTTTGCAAGGACCAAGTTATCGATCCTATCAAACTTAATTGAGGCTACACCTCTTGAAACCAGGTATGTACCTTAAACCTTAAAACATGTGCTTAGTTTGGAACATTATGTAGAAAATCATTACACCAGGCGTACATAACTGTATGGATATGTTCATTTATGCATGATGAAGTTTAGAAACTAAAATCACTCATTTTGATGAAAGATCCATGAAAATCTTGTGGTTAAAAAAAGAAAAGCTATGAGTTAATTGTCTCGTGGGGACGATGAATCGATGTCATCCATTCTAGTGTATCAGAAATGGATGACCAAGATTAGATCGAATTAATGTGTTGTGGTTCAACCCAAATTAGATCGAATTAATTGTCTCGTGGGGAAGCACTAGATCAATGCCACCGTAGACACTTACTTCAAAAGGTCAGTGAATCAGAACTCGCCGCGTGACGTTTTGACAGCTCCAATGTTCGAGCTGGTGATGCATCGAATAAATAGGAAAATACAATTTTCTTATTTAAATAAATTCAGAAAATCCCTAAAAACTTTAAAAATGGACTTCTTTGCAAAGAAAAATAAAAAAATAAACCAAAATTACTCCGAACTCAGCTGAGCAAGGGTAAATTAATAAAAAAATTGAGAATTAAGGAATTATATTTATTTATTTTATTAATTAATTACTCTTTCGAGTAGTTTATATATTAAAAATTAATAATAGATCCAAAAATCACAAAATTTGTAAGGATTAATCCTTTCATCCTTGGGAGCATTCCTTGATTTTTCTAAAGTTATGAAAAATCCCTAAACTGAAATTCACAAAATTTCACCAAATTTTGTGATTATTTTTAAAAATAATTATAAAATCTCAAAAAATTGGAAATTAAAATTGGCATTAGTTAGAACATTCTTAGAGATTAAATTTGTTACTAAAACCGATTTTTCAATCAGTTTAAAAGTTTAAAATGACAATTTAGACCTTTAGGGTTTATAATACAAATTAAAAAATTTACAACTTTATCCCAAAAAATTTGGTTTGGTCCATATGACTTAAAATTGATCTAATTTGGATAAACAGTTAGGACAAACATTAAATGCATTTGGGTAGAACTAATTAATCTCTTAAGCCTTACTCACATTAGGCTTATACCAAATATTAACCTTAATTAGGTCTAATCCTAATTAGAACTAAATAAATCAGTTAAACCTTACTTAAATTAAGCTTAATGAACTTTTAAATTCTAGTTAGGTCTAACCATAATTAGAACTAATTAACTTAATTAAGCTTTAATTACATTAGACTTAATTAACCCTTAAACCTCAATTAGGACTAACCCAAATTAGACCTAATCAACATAATTAAGTATTACTTGCATTAAGCTTAATTAACCCTTAAACCTCAATCTAATTAGACCTAATTATTCTAATTAGGCCTTACTTACGTTAGACTTAACCCTTAAACCTCAATTAGGTTTAACCTTAATTAGTTTTGAGAAATGATCTGAACATAAATTGAAAGAAGTCCCGAAGACTAAGAAATCTTCCATAAAAATTTCAATTTCTTTCTCAATTAAATCACATAAAATTGACATCATACATCTATGAAAAGTTGCAAGAGCATTACATAATCTAAATGACATTCTTCTAAATGTAGAAGTTCGATAAGGACTAGTAAAAGTTGTTTTCTCTTGACCATAGGAGCAAAAGGTATTAGGTGGTATCCTGAATATCCATCCAAAAAAGCAAAAATAATGGTGTCCTAATATTTTATCCATCATTTGATCCAGAAAAGGTAAATACAAACGGTCTATTCTAGTGGTGAAATTTAATTTTCTATAATCAATGTAAATTCTTCATTCAGTTACTTGCCTTGTCGGAATTAATTCATTCCTTTCATTTTCAACCACAGTCACACATCATTTCTTTGGAACACAATGAATAAGACTAACCCAATAACTATCTAAAATTGAATAAATAATCCCAAGATCCAACCACTTTAAAATTTATTTCTTAACTACCTCTTTCATTATAGGATTCAATCTCCTTTGTGGATCAACTCTAAGCTTATGATTATCGTCAATGAGAATTCTGTGCATACAAATTGAAGGGCTATTTTTTTTAATATCAGTCAATGTCCATCCAAATGATATTTTATAATTCTTTAGAGTCTATAATAATTTTCTTTCTTGTTTTGTAGTCAAATCTGAGGATATAATAGCAGGTAATTGATCCCGCACTAAATGCTTATGCACAATATAACAATAGTTATGATGATATTTTTCACTTATATTTCTTTATTTTGCAACAAAACCAAAAACTTGATTATGAAGAAAAATAAGAATTTAATTTTTTAATTTATATATATTTATATTAGGATACTACGTAAGTATATGTATCATTATCAAGTACTATAAGATTTTTTTATTAAGACCTGAATATCGAACCCAGAGGGGAGATTAAGCAATATGCATATTTTAGAAAAAAAATTTATTTTTAAAAAGATAATTACTTAAACTAAAAATGATTTTTGCAGGAATTTAAAATTTAAATATTTATGGTATTTTTTTATATTTTAACAAAATAGTAACAACTTAAAAAGATAACTAAAGTTTTTGTAGAAGAAAAGTACTTAATATGAAAATATCTTTATTCTTATCATGAATCAATAATAATTATTGGAATTATGTTGTGAAAGTATGCAAATTGCGTTTTGCCAATTAGGAGCAATAATATTCTTTAACTTTACTAGAGATGTTATAAAGAACATTGGCTAATTTAAAGTTTGAATAGTTCTGAAGACCGGCTAGGCAGGGAAGATACTAGCTCTCACTTTAGAGTTCCCTCAATTTCCCCCACTTGGGGGCTAACATTCTCGTATCCGAACCTAAAATAATAAACCAAGTTGGGGGCTTTAACCTGTCACTTTAAAGTCCTCTAACTCTACACCCATCAATGAATATTTCTTTTTTTATTTGCACTCAATCATATGAACTACATTCTCACTCATACAACCTCATGTGATTCTTTTCAATTATTGAGTGAGACAATACCAGCCCGGTTCTTACATGTTCTCACATGAAATTTTAACATCTGGATTGGCCAAATCAAGAAGTAAAAAAAGTTCATGGATTTAAATCATCACAACTTCTTCCAACATTAAAGATCAATACTCTCTACAACTTCCATCCAAAACTTAATTACTTATCATTTTAAGAAGAAAGATAAAGAAAACTAGTCAGAATCCATGGAGAAAACAAAACCACACTTTAGTTTAAAAGAAGAAATCATTATCAAACCAACAACAAGTCTCAATTAAAACCAAAAGTAGTCTAAAACAAAAAGAAAAAAACTTATCTCAAGTCCTCAACCAAACTCTTGAAGTTCCTTTGAATCTCTTCTCTTTTACAATCACTCAAAACAAAATAACAAAAAGGATAAAGTAAATAAAAAGTGGTTCCTGAAAATCTCTCCGAACTAACTCCCCAGAAAAGAACTTTCAAAACTTGCCAATACTTTCAGGACTCTTTTCTAAGTCCTCTCTTCTTTCTTTTATAGTTTTCAAAGATGTGCCTTGAGATCTCTTCAAAATGTATATTGATTTGATGTATTTGCTCAAGAGATGCATCCTTTCATGATAATTTTCGTCCATGGTGGTTATAACCACCTATTAAGCTAATGTGTGCCTTAAAAACCTCTTCAAAATTCTTGAAAACTGGTTTTACTCATCCAGTAACTGCCACTGGTGCTTAAGTGTGGTGTCTCGGTGCTTAGGTGCGGTCTTTTCTGTTTAACCGGTGCTTAAGCGTCAGATCTTACGCTTAGGTGCCAAAACTCTTTTGCACAATTTTTCACTTTTTTGCCCCAAATTTGATCCTTTTTCACTCCTTTAAGCATTTTTTTTCCATTTTTACTTGTATCTGCAAGAAAAACACAAAAATATCTTCCATTAAAGTGCAATATCTCAAAAATAAGTATAAAAATGTGTCGAAAAACACTATATATTTTAGTTGTATCGGTAATGTAGATAAATTCCCCAAAATTGCATACTTTGAAAGAGTAGGTAGAACTTTCACCCCAAGTTCAGGAAGTTTTTTAATAGATGGAATCAGAGGTATACTATTTTCAGTAGTCTCTACTTCCTGTTCTACTTTTAAAATTACTTCATCTTTTTGATATAATATGACTTCACATCTATTTCAAAAATGATTAACAATCATATCTTCAATAATATCCATTCTATAACATTTTCCTTCAGGATACTTCATTATTTTAAGTACATTAAATGTAACTTCTTGATCATTAACTCTCATTATTAAGTCTTCTTTTTGCACATCTATCATTGCTCGTTCGATATCATGGAAAGGTATCCTTAAAATAATAGAAAATTCTTTATCTTTTTTCATATCTAATACAGTAAAATCAATAGGGAAGATAAGTTTATCGACTTTAACTAGTACAACTTCTATAACCCCTTTCGGATACGTGATAGATCGATCAGCTAATTGAAGGGATACAGGAGTTGAAGAAATATCTCCTAAACCTAACCTTTTGAATATAGATAGAGGCATAAGGTTAATGCTCGCTCATAAATCACATAAAGCTTTTCCATAATATTTCTCTCCAATTGTGCAAGGTATGCTAAAGCAACCAGGATCTTTGAGTTTTTGAGGAAGCTTTTCTGAATTATTGGACTGCATTCTTCACTAAGCGCAACAGTCTCATGATTTACAAACTTCCCTTTTTTATTTAAAAGTTTTTCATAAATTTTGTATAACTTGCATCTTTTCCTAAGCCTCGACAAAAGGGATATTAATTTTAAGCTTCTTGAATATTTCAAAAAAATATTGAAAACTATTGATCCAACCTTTGTTGTTTAAGACTTTAAGGAAAAGCTGGTGGGGGTTTTTCTAAATTATTCTTAGTTGGAGAGTGAGGTGTTCTTGTTTCTATAAGAAAGATTTCTTCAGGTATTTTATTTTCTTCAACTTCTCTCTCAACTTCAATTTCTTTTTGAACTTCAACATTTAACTCCTTTCCACTCCTTAGTTGGACCACTTTAAATAGCTCTTGCTCTTTAATGTTTTCTTTAAAATTAATCTCTACATTACTAGGAAGTGTTCTCTGAGGCCTATTGTTAAGTGCGTTAGCAATTTGTCCCAGTTGATTTTTCATATTTGTAATAACAGCACATTTACTTTGTAAATGGTTGCCCATTCACAACATCAGTTCTTCCATAGACAACTTGTTCCCTTAACTTGTTGATTAAATCTAGGAGGATAATTAGGTCTAAATTTAGCATTACCCTATTTATTCCAATTTCCCAATGGGTTAACTTAAGTATTACTCCATTGTTAACTTCCACCACAAGGATTGTTGTTCCAGATGAAGTTAGAATGGTTTTTCCAACCTAGGTTGTAATAATTTGAATAAGGGTTATTGGCCTATTGATATCATTTATAATTTCAATTAAAGTATGAGAATAAATTATTGGTACATATGAATTTCTTCAACCATTTGGGATGTTGGAGAAAAAATAATTTTAATTTGGTCTAAATTATTAGATAATGCAACAATTTGAAATGCAATCATTGAACTAGCATCTTTATCAGAATACTAGCTACTCTTTTAGGATTTACCCTATCATAAGGCCATTGAAAATTATTTGTTGTCATTTCTTCAATTATTGAATAAGCTTGGTCAAGGGGCTACATTTATGAACCTCCAACATCAGCATCTACAATAGATTTAAGGGATCCTAATAACCCATTGTAAAAAGTTTGAATGATTAACCAGTTTTGTAAAGCATGATGCAGACACTTTCTAAGAATTTCCATAAATATTTCTCAAGCTTCATATATAGACTCTCCATCATACTGAATAAAATAAGAAAAATCCTTTATGAGTGTCGTTGTTGTTGAAGGTGTAAAATATTTGGCCAAAATTTTTGAGCTAATTCTCTTTAAGTTCTAGTAGGTTCACGTGCTAACAAATTTAACCACATCTTAGCTTTATCCCTTAATGAAAAGGAAAAAAATCTAGGTATGATGTATTATTTGATACGCCAACATATTTAAATGTAGCACACAGTTATAAAAAACTAGCTAAATATAAATTAGGATCCCTAGATGGTGTTCCTTCAAAGTGATTATTTTGTATTATTTGTATAATCGAAGGTTTAAGTTCAAATGAGTTAGCCTCTACAACATGAGTTTGAATGCTTAAATGAATTTCATCTATTGTATGGTTCGCATAATCTCGTAAAGATTTATGTAAATTATGATGTTCATTTTCAGCAGTTTGAATTTCAATATTGTTTTGCGATGTGTTTGCCATCTCCTGAGAATTTTTAAGTCTTCATTGTTTTTGAATTTTAATTGTTAGTTCCAATTCAAAACCACAAGGCATTAAATTTTCAGAACCAGAACTACACATAAGCAATGTAAAAATTACATAAAATAAAATAGCACACCAAAAAATGAAAATATTTTTTTCGAATTTAATTTTTTTTATGTTTTTTTAATTTTTCAATTCTTTTTCCAATTTTTTTAAACTACAAATTAAATAAAATTGTAAGTTAAAAAGTTCTGTCGCCCTCCCCGACAGCAGCCCCAAAAACTTAACCCGACACGTGTATTTTTAATCTTCTTAATTATGCTAGAATATATATCTTAATTTATATCTAGGGGCTAGTGTGAACACATGCAATGATTTATAAAATACATAATAGGTTTTCACACTAGAAGTACTATGAAAGTATACGTATCGTTTCAAGTAATATATGTTTTTCTTTAAAAATCACAGTATCGATCCCACGAGGAATGCAATAACTCTTAAAATCAACTTTTACTAGTTCTATTTAAACTGCAATCTAAATAGATTAAGGATTTAAAACGACATGTTTACTAAAAATTACTACTAAAAGAGCTTAGAAAGTGTTGGCGCTAATTTTGGTTTGAAGGAGTTGCCCGTAAGAAGCTGTCGGTCACCAGAATCGAAATTTCATCGCCCGCTTCGGAAGGACATTTTAATTTACATATATATTTAGTTTTAAAAAAATATGAAATCAAACTGACCCCATATTTTTCATAGTTTAAATGAAAAAGTGTTGTACCTCAAACCATGTATCTATCCCGAAGGATAAACACAAGACTTGAGGATGATACTCGATTAATAAACTAAGGAATATATGACATCCATTTGGTTTATGAAACCTTTATATTTATTGAAAAGCTCCCCTATTTAATATAAAAATTTAAATAGGGTTTACATTAATTGGGTTCGGTCATACTTCCTATAAGGGCAAGCCCCTATAGTTAATTACATTTTAAATGACCAAAATCACCTAAGAAGACTCTCGATAAAAATTAAAAAATATTATCTTCAAGGAGTTTCAAATGGTTGGACTTTTCAATGAGATCGGACGTAGAGGTGTGAAAGATGATTGGTTCAAATTTGGAATATTTTCTTGTAGAGTCTAAAGGAGAAATAACTAGGGGATGTCATGGATCCAGAGGATAACCCCAGTGACTTTCCAAGCTATCCTAATGTTTGGCTTCTATTTTGAGGAGAAATATTTAGGTGTTTTGTCCTACGAATTTTATTTGTTAAGGCTTACATTCATGTGAAACGGTCACACAAATAGCCTGGAAGATGTGAGGGTTTAGGTCGTGATGGATGACAACCTCAAAATCCTAATATGAGTTAGGGCTTATATTGTATAGCAGGGCTGTACAAAGGCCTAAAGATAAGGTGAGGATTTACGTTGCATAACCAAGCAACCTCAAAGTCCTATGGCTTTGTGGTTTAAGTCTAAGGAAGGAAGACTGGTTTAGCTGAAGAAGGCGGGTTTTGCTATTGAATTTGGTCGTGCTGCCTACCATGCTAGCTCCAAGCTCCTTTCTGCGATGAGTTTGAGTTTTCTAGTGTGTCAAGTAATAATGTCAAATCCGGTGGCCCTATGGTTGAAGTTCTTTAAATTTTATGGTGCATGTTAAAGTTGATTAGAGCGACACTAGTTAGGATCCCACAGTTCCCTCATTCCGACACCATTATTTTCTATTGGATTCACTTAGTCCTAATGAACTTACTAAATTCAACTTAATGAGTTTCATAATTTAATTTAGACCGTAGGAAGCCTCGTTAGCAACCATAGGTTATCTCCTCCGAGGGATTCCCGATCATCCAATAGAGACATATTAATTTAGTTGCGATTTTAGTTTTGTATGATGTTTGTGATTAAATTTTGAGTTGTTCTATATTTTGAATGTTGTGGTGGTGAATTTTATCTTGGTTGATTTTACTTTTGGTTTTGGTTTTGATTTTGTGGCTATCCTAGCAGTTTTGGTTTTCATGCAGGGTAACAAGCAAGTTTGCAGGTATAAAAGCACAGTATGAAAGTACAAGAATGACAACGCTGAAAACTGTAAAAATGTACCTGGCGAGACTTCTCGTTTCACCACCTGAAACTCAAAAGGCATGTTAAGGAAGTTTATATGAGACAGGGAAGTAAAATTTTGTCGACCTATCTAACCCTAGGTCATATCTTGGTGGGTCCTTAGGAGTTTAATTAAGGATGATGTTGGCAAACAAAAAATATTAAGTTTAGTAGATCTCTGGGGTATCCAACAGATCTAGAGAAAGAAGCAAGTTCGTGTTATTCTCTCGTTGCCTTGTGAAAAATCCCGAGTTCTTTTAAACTTATTATGCTGCCTAACAATTCATTCTATAAACACCCTAATGCTCAATGAAGATTGATGTCTCAATTAGCCCCAAGAATAGGGTAATTATCATTTGTAATTTAATTTTGAAGATTATGTGGGTGAAGACTCTTAAAGAGGCAAGTTAGTGTTATTGGAACCCTTAACCAAATTTTGGTTATAATTGAGCTTTTAGTGTTTGAAAGATGTTTAAATTTTAAATGATGTTTACTTTTCCAGTCCTTATTTAACTAAAACTTGATTTAGCCTAAGTCACTACTAAACCCTTAAGACCTAGGTGAGTGTCTTAATTAGCTTTGAAAAGGTCAAGCTTTAGGTGGTCATAATTCATGATTTGAATTTTTTTTTAAAATCAAAATAGGGGTATTAAATTGATTAGTTATTGACTTCAAAAGTTATACCCCTAAGCCTTAGGTTCATTTTATTTTAATAAACTTTTAAACTTTAATAATTTAGAAATTCGTTAACTTATCTTTTCAATTAAAAAAGGTGAGGTTGGTTTCTACCAATCAACCCCTTGCCTTTCAAACATCCAAATTAAGATCAGAGATTACCATTTTCTCTCCTTAAATTAAGCATAAATGTTAATTAAGGCTAAATTTCCAAAATTACACATTTGCCCCTGAGGCTCTAACACTTCATAATTTGTCAAATTTAATTCAAATGAGCTTGAAATTTTTATCCTACCTCATTCATGGGTCAATTAAGACATTAGAGGAGAAAATGTG
>NEWO01000163.1:724497-777880 GCA_003013225.1 Phalaenopsis aphrodite | reverse complement strand
GAAATGAAACACATATAATTTAACAAACATTACTCAAAATCTATAAAAGCGCATATCTAAATAGAATATTTATACAGGGAAATGAATGTCTAAATACTAAATAAGAAAAAAATATTTAAACCCCTACAGGGCATCATGATCAAACTCATCATCATCGCCCCCATCCTCCTTTTCATCCACCGAACAAAAGGCATTTTGCCACAACGAAATACAATTTGTTTCGCCAATTATGTTGTAGTGGCCTTGATTCTATGTTGGCCCTCATATAGCTGACAAAGCTCCTCAATCATAGCAGTGACACGACAAACACGTTTGTTATTCTATGATGATGATGTCCTCGGACCACCATGAGTAGCTTAGGAGTACTCGGCCTCCAATATATTACCCTTCGCTTCCAGGTTGCACAACCTCCCCTTATTCTTCCCTGTCTATTTCGTCCACATCCTAAAATCAAACTCCTCGTTGAAAGATTGAATGCCACTTCTACTAGAGGTTGACGGGCTTAGGCTCTGCCTCTTATTCTTCATGTCTCAAATGTGCTAGTATTTCCTCTATATAATTAAAACCAATGTTTAATTGATGTTTAACCTGACGCGCAATTACACTGATATTTATGTTCCTTAATATGTCAAAAACTTGGCCCAAATTATATTTAGCGGCTAGTGAGAACAAATGTAAAAAATAAAATTTAAGGAAATGGTAATCTCACTAGGGGTACCATGCAAATATATGTATCATTTCAAGTAATATCTAGTTGTATTTAAAAACCTCAGTATCGATTCACAAGGAACACATAAACAAAAAACAATGAAAATGAAATTTAGGAATTTTAACTTTAAGAAAACTTTACATAAAACTACAAAAATATCTAAAGAAGCCAATTAAGTTTACTAATTTCTACAAAATGCAAGTAAACTAAGTTATGGGAGCATGGGGTTCAAAATTAAGGGCTAAATGCAGAAAACTGTTGCCCTATTGGTTGAGAGTTTAGTTTTTCAACCAAGAAATCTTCGATTCAAGGTCATGCATATGCAGTGTATTTGTGTTCGCAAATTACAATTACTCAAATTTCCTAATAATAATAATAATAAATCTAGGTCTTAACACTATTTATTAAAGCCCATACATAGGTACAAGCTTAACATTCATGTCCAAATCATAAAACCAATTGCTTGTTTTATATATGCAAAATCAAGCCCAAGTAAGTTGATGATGGAGAAAAGCATAGTCTAAGTTGAAACTTGGTCCTTTGCTTCATTAGAAAGTCAAGTGTTAGAATATGCATTATTCGGTCAAAACTGAAACATTAAATCGAACCGAACTAATTTAGTTGCAAAAATGTATTTGGGTTTTTGATTTTTAAAACCATAATATTAGTTTTTTAGTGATTAATTCAGTTCAAATTTTCATTTAACCGAACAAACCTGAAAGTTAAAATTTAATAAAATTAATTATTATATTTTAGAAGTATTTATATATAAACCAACCAATTCCTATGCATGTATATATAACACCTNAACCTGAAAGTTAAAATTTAATAAAATTAATTATTATATTTTAGAAGTATTTATATATAAACCAACCAATTCCTATGCATGTATATATAACACCTAAACTCTATTTTTTATATTTATAACACCTAAATCTTTTGTATTTCTTTATAAATATCACCATTTTAATTTTTAAGAAATGAAACACATATTTTCATGCATAGATAAAGTGACATAATGTAAAAAAATAGAGATTTAAGTATTAAATATGTAAATGCATAAGAATTGATTGGTATGTATAACTCATCACATATTTTAATGAAGAAAAAACTAAAGTTATTATATATGCAACTATGGCTCCTCCATTTTATTTTATATAACTCATCACCTAAAGTTATTATCTATGCCCTTTTTTCCTCTCTTTATCCTGCCTTAATCTCTACAATTATGGCTCCTCCATTTTATGTTATGTAGTACTTTATATAACTTCGTTCTTAGCCTGATATGTCTCGTTATTCAGATGTAGTTGGCTACAGGTTTGAATCGTTCTGATTATTTGCATCTAAATCTTACATAATAGTAATGAGGTAGTATAATCAAAATAAATATGGATTTATAAAAAACATGTAATCTAACTAAAATAATGACTAATACAGCAATCAGAGGAAATACTAATTAAAAGAAAAAGAAATTATAAAATTAAAAATAATTTATAATGTATAAGAAGCGAGTACAAAGGATACTTGACCTCGACTTCCAGCCAAAGGTTGTCCTCTATTCCCTCACGTGTGGGCGTCAAGAAGGTTATTCAGAGGGTATTGAGGGATTATATCGGCGTTATATCCCTTGTAATCTCCATGTAATCTACCTGTAACCTACAAATATATGAAAACAGAAGTGTGAAACTTAGTAGAAAGTACAGATAGATTACAGGTAGGTTGCAGAGAAGTTACAGGGGTATAACACAAATATAATCCTCTAATACCCTCTGAATAACCTCCCTGATGTACGCAACACTACGTACATCTTACGTACTCAAATTTTTCTCCACGTGTGGGTGACGATGTACAAGCCACATCCAACGATGACCAATTATTCTCAATTTTCACTTTTATCACATTTACCATCTCCAGAATAAATACGTGAGGAAAAAATATAATTCTTTTTTTCTATTTTTCAGGAACGTGACAAAATTGCGATCAAAGATGCTGGATCAGTAGCGGTCAATCTAAATAGCTTGACTCAGGTACCATCTCCTAGCCGTAGGATGCCCGGTCAAAGTCTCAAATTATTGATGTTTTGGTTTATTTTTTTTATTTTAAAGGACTTACATGCACACCACTCAATTTCTTTGTATTTACACATCTAATCATTATATATATATATATATATATATATATATATATATATATATATATATATATATATATATATATATATATATATATATATATATGCCACTAGGGTGTATGTCTTTTTTTTTTTAAATTATAATATATATGATATGAAAAGAAATATAAAAATAAAATTAATGTGTTAAATATGTAAATGCATAGAAATTGAGTGGTATGTAGTAGGAACCAGGATAAATTATAGGGGCAGCAGAAAAGTATGACCATAAAATTGTAGCCGAATCCTTGAAAATTTAATAAATGATCAATATAAGTCATTTTAGTCTTAAAAGGCTGAGCTCTGTCAGTCAAACATTGAATTATATATCTTAAGTTGGTGATAATGAGAATTGCTAAATCTATTCTCAAGTAGCATGAATATTATTAAAATGGAATTAAAGGAGATTCTATGGCGACATGTGGACCTTAAAATATCTTTCAATTAAATATAAACTTTGATGCTATATATATATATATATATATATATATATATATATATATATATATATATATATATATATATATATATATATATATATATATATATATATATATNATATATATATATATATATATATATATATATATATATATATATATATATATATATATATATATATATATATATATATATATATATATATATAAGCATTTAAGGAAATTGAACCTTTGATTAAAAAGAAATTAGACAAAATATGTTGAAAGAACATAAACTTATTATGAAATGAACATCTTGGCATAGTGTTTCTAATAACACCATATTTAGTGAAATTGAACACTTGAGGCGTAATCCATTTAAATTAACTCATAACGGTTTGGTCTTAGTGGGGGATAAAATTTCCCCCATTTTTCCTATGTGTAGGAACAACACATGTCTTATCACATACCCACAACAAAATGAAAAGTGATAAAGACTTAAATTTTATAGTACTTATAATAATAATAATAATAATAATAATAATAATAATAATAATAATAATGATAATAATAATAATAATAATAATAATAATAATAATAATAATAATAATAATAATAATAATATGCATCTCATATTATCATAATCAAATTCATTATCACATATATCTAAAATTCATCATTTGTATGCCTATCAAACTTAATGAGAACTTTTAATAATATTATTTGAAAATATAAGTTCTTACAAAACCTTGATTAAAGCCTATTATCAGTCCATTTTTGCATGAGTAAATAAATGATATAGACCTCATGCCTTATACATTAAATCTGTGAATTGAGCTCTACTTCTTATACATGCCTTCTTGCTTGGAGCTACACATTCAAATAAGCAAAAAGTGAAAAATAACTCCAACATCGATACTCTAGTATAGAATTCAATGTCATTATGAATAACACAATATCCATGAGATAATATAGCATCATCAAACATTTGCAAGGCAAGGAGTTAGCCTTTAATGAGCTTATGTGTCACAACCAAGTGTAATCTACAATGCCATCTAGTGTCATGTTACATCCTTCTCAAATAGTCAAAGTCAGGTCTTGTCAATCATATCATTTCTATAAGAATAGCAATAAAATGAATTATGAATCAAAACAATCATAGCAGTTCATGAGATATTATAAATGATTTTCTATAATATAAATCTTAGTTTTGTTTTATTTATTATTGGAACGTGAAAATGCATAGGATCATTTTATCACTTCACACCTAATTAAATCAGGTATATCAGTTCTATCCATCAAATCAATCATTTAAATGCATATTATACTATAGAAGATGTATTTATTGTCATATATATTATTTTTTGATACAGGAGATTTTATTTTTTGAAATATTAGTGAAGAGAGTTGTATAAGGTATGGGCCACTAAGAAAATGGTTGGTGGGGGTGGGGGAAGTTAAATGGGGTGTGAGTGAAAACCTTAAATTTCTTTCAGAATCAATCCCAACTAAAAAATAAATAAATGTACAAATTGATATCAAACACACAATAAAATGTATCGAAGTTTAAATATGTACAATGTGCGAACTACAAGGGTGTGTTATATAAAAATCACAACAAGAAATTTAATCTCAGGCGATGCATGATACATGCAAATAAAAAATACATATTAAGTTATACAGTAAACACACATAATATCTTTTTAAGTGGTTCAATACCAAACTTTCATACTTCTACACATAGGGTCCGTTTGGGGCAGCTACAACTTAATAATAAGCTGTTGCGCAGAAGCTGTAACAGATAAGTTGGCTATCTATTTGTTTTTTACAATTTAAAAATAGTTGTGTTGTAGCTGTTTCTGGACAAATAACCATTCTGGCCTTGCACAGTAATGTTGTTTGCAATAGAACTATGACACTAATATATTTTTTTTCCTTAGAAACAAGAAATCCAATGTAGAAGAGTACAAAAAATAGGATATACATCTCACTTAACAGTAAGTATCATGATTACTAAAATTAAGGAAAAAACTATTAATATAATATTTAATAATATGATAATATCATTCCTAAAATGCAGTGGCGTATGTCACGAGCTAATTCACCTCCAAGGATACTCTCCATGCCCGACCACTCTTGTCGGTAGAATCTTCCATCCTATCTGCCCATCAAAAATAGTCATAGTTCTTCGTGATTCTCTATGGGCACCTATAAAATTGTCTCCCGTAGCTATGTGGTTGACGTGAAGTTAGCAGGAAGCTCTAAAGTACACATTGACACTGCAGTCCTTGAGAGGTACAAGAAATTCTCAAGTTCATCTTTCCTAAATGTTGTAAACGACATCCTATTAAACATATAAGCATTTGTCTTATAATTGGGGGAGTTAATAACACCTACAAGCAAAAAGTTATAAATCATTATAGGCTCCCCCTTTCAACACCTATGTGTGTATACATATAGACATGAAACCCTGAAGAAGAACACCCTAACACACTATCATGCATATGAAGTATGTAGACACAACAAAAGCACAAAAAAATAAAGATGTCTTGCTAAAACATACGATCCAACAAAGAACAATAGTCAGACATCAAAATAACTGCCTAGCACCTTATATCCTAGCCTAACACACCATCTAATGAAGAGTGTCCTAATCTAGTAACTAAGTGCACAAGGTTAAGTCTTCAGGTATAGTATGACTTTAACGGGGTCGTCGTATCAGCCTCATCGTGAAGATTTAAGGGATCTAAAGCACGTCACAAAGAAAGGTGATATTTAAAAGAGGTGGTCTCACATATGGTCTAACATATGTAAATTTAAAAGTATGTGGATAATACTAATAATCATAAAAAATATCAATTTTTATAATTCTAAAATAGAAGACTTAAAATGCGGGTCCGTGACGCATATGACATACCTTGGAGCCCTTGAATCATTAACACAGTCATACTCGTGTCAATCCTGATGACTTAACTCGCATTGCTCATTGGAATCAAACTGACAAACAATGCTCGTTAATGCATTGAGATTGACACAGGGTCGTTGACCTATCAAGCCTGACTTGCTATCTATGCAAACATGCAAATACAAGTGCAAACATTCAAATAATACAAGTAATGAGTGTGTTGTGAAGGCAGTGACTCAAAGAGGGATGGACATGTTGTGGCAGCAGCAACCCAAAGAGGGTGTACCAAGGCGGTAATGACCCGAAGGGATGGGTGTTCATGAGGTAGTAGTGACCCAAAGGGATGGGTGCACCGTGACAACAACAACCCGAAGTGGGTGTGCCAAGGCGGCAGTGACCTGAAGGGATGAATGTTTTGTGGTGATAGTGGCCCGAAGGGGGTGCGCCGAGATGACATTGACCAAAGGAGTGGACGTATCGTGGTGCAGCGGCCCGAAAGTGTGTACCGAGGTGACGGTGACCCAATGGGATGGGTGTGTCGTGGCGGCAATGGCCCGAAAAGGGTGTGCCAATGCGACGGTGACCTAAAGAGATGGATGTATAGTTGCGACAGCGGTTCAAAGAGGGTGTGCTGGGGCCATAGTGAACCGAAAGGGATGGGCGTGCCGTGGCTGCAGAGGCCCTAAGAGGGTGTGTCAGGGCGACAGTGACCAAAAGGGATTGGTATGTTATGGCGACAACGGCCCGAAGTGGGTGTGCCAAAGCGGCAGTGACCCGAAGGAATGGGCATGTCGTGGTGATAGTGTCTTGAAGTGGGTGTCTCAAGGCAGCAGTGACCCAAAGGATATGCAGCACAGGTAGGTGAATATGCCAACAAACTTGCATATGTATACACATAACATGCAGTGGTACAAGTGGTCAATCGATCGACTCGGGACATCTAGTTGAACAAAAGTGTTGTGCTAACAAGGTCGTGGTAGCCGGTTGAAATACAAGTGATGCCAACTGGTCCGGGACGGCCAATCGAGGCACAAGCGGTGCAAGTGCAAGTACGAGGTGCAAAGTGTGAGTGTGAGGTGTAAACTGAAAGTTTGAGGTGCGAGATGCAACGTGCAAGTGCAAAGTGCGGCATGCAAGAAATGAACATGCAATAGGGAGCCACACTCATACTAACGAGCTCATTCGGGAAACCTTGGGTTGACACATAAATATGACGATCTCCGCCTTTGTCTTGATGAGGCAAGTGGGGAATGTCTCCCTAGATTTCCAAAGGGTGGAGGGGACTCTCCACATCGTATTAAAATGAGCTAGCTACTAATCTTTCTCCACTTTCACGATGCCTCAAAACTTTGCAAAGTGCACTAGCAACATGTTTTTTCTCATTTTGTAAAGACCAACTTCTTCATCTTTCCAAAGAAGATCGAGGCATCTAAAGAAAAAGGGAGCAGAGAGGGCTCCAACCCATAGGATCAGCATGCTATGGCTTGCAACAAAGAGGGGTTCGCTCAACTTTCCTAGGTGAGTTGGCCACACATGTAAAACCTAACCCTAAAGGCTAGCTCAAGTTAAATAAATGACCAATCATAAAGGTGCATAATCGCGTCGGCTCACACCGATGATGCATCCCATGTGGGCAATCGAGCCACATTCCTGCCACAACTAAACCCTAAGGATAGATAGAAAGTAAAAGAAGAAGGATTTAAGGAGGTTATATCATTGAATAGTTTGCTCAAAGCCCAATGGAATTTGAGAGAAAGATTTTCCCGCAAGGTAGAAGTCATTTGCACCTCCTTGAATAGAGGTACCCTCACTATTCGTTGAAGCATCCGAGCACTGGGAATGTCGAACGACAGAGTGGCAGATCTAATACATAGGTGGCACATAGCTAAATTAAAAAGTGCAAGGAGGAGGGTGTGTAATCTGAGGCTGTGCGTGGGAGCGAGGTTGGTTTTTTGCAAGCTTGATGCTAGTAAAGAGAAAGGGCAACATGATGTCGTTGACAAGGAGAAGGAAGCCTGAACATGGTCAGTCAAGAGAAAGAAGAGCAAAAAGGTGGCGGTCAATTGTTGGGGAAAGAGACTCAGAAGCTTAGGATCCACGAGAAAGGAAGCTCTAAGTGGTCGGTGGCATCGAAGAAGAAGGTGGAGCTTGGCGGTTCAGAGTAAGGAAATTGGTGGTTGGTGGAAAGGCTCGGCGTGTAGCCATCAACATCGAGCTTTGCTGGTGAAGACGAGAGCTCCCATGAAGGTCGTGTGACGAGAGAAGGAGCTCATGCCTAGGGTTTTTGCGAAGACGATGCTCGGGAGTGCAAAATCATGAAACTGGTCCAAGGGGGGTAGCATGAGGGTTTTAAATAGGTGTTTTTATTTTTTTTTAATTTAATTTTTATTTAAATATAAAATCACCTGATTTATGTGTGTTAGCTCGTGCACGAAATTATAGCAAAATGGGTATCCTTTCTGGGTTAAATCAACGTTTCAGACACACTCGCGCAGTCTGTTTTTCATCCAAGGTTGTGTGTTCAAATTCTCTGACAGACGAGCTAATTCAGATTAATTTTGCATGCAACATGACACATAGTATTTGTCGACCTGATCAGAGTTTTCTGACATGAAAAATGTCGACCGACCATCACCTAGACGAAAGCCAAAGTCTAGCAAAATGTCTTTGGCTATGTGCCCCTTAACACGTGCCAAAGGTCTCGAATGGATAGCTTGCGCTAAAGGAGTCAACACATGCATGAAGAAAGGTTTCATAGCGCTTGAGTGGACATCCGACATTTGTGACATCCAAAATTAATGTCAACAATATGCTCTTTTGTAGTAGTTGGATTGACGAATCCACTATGACTCAGTTCTTATCTAGACTAAAACATACTTAATGAGTAGCATGAGGATGAACTTACACTATTTTTGTTCAGTTAGAGGTGCATACATTAGCGAATGAGGCAATGTCTGAGAGTGTCAACATATGAGCCAATATAATAAGGATAATCTCGCCCATTACTTAACCCTAACAATATAGTGGAAGGCATCTAGTATATCAGTATAATGATTTCGTTAGATATTGGAAGTAAGGTAGGGAGATGTGATGAGTAGGAGAATGAATTGACCTCATTTATCTATGGTGTTTATGTATGTGTTACAAGAGCGATAGAGGATAGGGGAGGATTCACAAGAGGAAGAGAACTCTGACAATCATGAAGAGGAGTAGGAGTGATTGGATAGATTTGATGTTTTCATAATGCTTAGTTTTCATTCTTATTGTTGTTGTTGTAATGTTGTATTTCTTTTTATTTGGATGTACTAGATATTTTATTTTTCTCTGTGAATATTGTAATATTTTTGGATAAATGTATTTGTTGTTTTGTTGTATTTCTATTTTGATACCAAAACTATTATTTAAAATTTCTTCAGTTCAATTTTCACTCTAGCATATGTAGTTTAGATTTACTTTCTATTGCATATTGTTCTTTCCTGATGAATACTTACAAATGTTTTTGATAGTCATATGTGATACATTGTATTTCTGAGCTGTGATTTTTTTTCCTACTTATATTTTCTATATTGTATACTATACAAGTTAAAAAACAAGTTTGGGGGAGAAAAATCCTTAAAGAAACTATACTTTATTTGTCTTCAGTAGCTTACATATAAAATTGATATCACTTAAAATTAACTTGTGGTATGTGGTGTTACCTTTAGGGTACTATAATTTTGATTTTGGGGATGTTATACAAGATTTAGTTGAAATTTTTTAGGAAAAAAACTATGCTAGAGTTAAGGTATTTAGCTTGAAATGATAAGAATATGATTTCGCTATTTATAGTAGGAAAGAACTGTACTTTTGAAAAGCTAGAATTCTTAGATTTACACTTTAAAAGAATTTAGAGCCTATTAAAACTTATTTCAATCTAATTCTTATAACTTTCAAGTTGAGGAAAGTGAAGAGTTTCTAAGTTTTGGAGGAGGATAGTGAAATTCAAAGCTATTTAAGGTCTATCTAGATATAATAATCCTCCTATAAAAGTGTTAAGAATTAAAAAGATCCTAAAAAAAAAGAAAGAGTAGAAAGAAAAAAATATATATAAAAAGTGAGGAGAAGCCTAATAAAAAATTGGTTTCACTTGAATCTTCTTACGGAAAAAAACATAGATGCAATCCTAAACTTGTTTTTATTCCAAAAAAGTATTAGAAAAAAAATAAAAAAATAGGGCTTAAATTCTAATTTCATGCTTTCTAGGAATCCCATGTTTAACAAATTACAATTTGTTTTGAAGTTGATAGAAAATCAGAATTACTAAGTTAAATATTACATTCTTATACTCTAGTACT
This sequence comes from Phalaenopsis aphrodite, assembly GCA_003013225.1. Classification (NCBI taxonomy): domain Eukaryota; kingdom Viridiplantae; phylum Streptophyta; class Magnoliopsida; order Asparagales; family Orchidaceae; genus Phalaenopsis; species Phalaenopsis aphrodite. The sequence goes on along the minus strand of NEWO01000163.1, from coordinate 767,343 downwards.
AGGTTGATTTAATAGATTTTTCCCTAAGCTACACTATGATATTTGTGAGACAAAATTTTAGAAATATGTAATGAACCCCACCACCTCAAATCAACAAATTTTATTTTTAAGATTGTAGTATTACTTGAGGACAAGCAACATTTAAGTTTGGGGGATTTTGATATGTCTTTCAATATAATTAATTTCTATTATATTTAACACCTATTTTTTTAATTAAATTATAGTTTAATAAAAGATATTTTCATGTTTATCTTGCAAGTATAACAAGTAGGACTTTTGGAAAAAATTGTAACTGAAATGGAGCAAAACGAGGGCAAATGGAGCATAAGGGTGTTGTCATCAGACAAGCGCATAGGTGCCACCTTTTGCAGTGCCAAGGTGCTAATCCATAGTGCCTTGGCTTTAGGTTCTAAATGCCTAGGCGCCAGAGTTCTCCCAGCAAACTGAGAAAGCATCTACTAGGTGCCACAGACTGGGTGCTAAGGCGCTGCCAACTGCTAGAGCTGTTTCAACATGACTTTGGGGGTTATTTGATGCATGCCTACAGTTGTAAATGAACTTTTTGGAATTTATATGTCCTAAAATTCTCCAGGAATGCTAAGACATCATAGATAAGAGTAGTTATTGTAGATTTTTACCTTATATTAAGAGATTAATGAGGGGTTTAGAGAAAAATCAGTAAGAGAAGCAATGCAACATTGCAGGGAGGACTTAGATTCATTGTTGGAGGTTTCAACTCTTTTCAGAGGAGAAAAACTAAGTATCGTGTTTTCATTTATCTTTGACTTGTTGTAAACCCATATTTAGTGTATTTTTTTTGTTAAATGATGATGATTTCCATTATAATTTTCATGCTTTGTGAGTAGATTTCCTTTACTTTTCTCTTGTGATGGATAAGTATGATTCATAGGATGTGTTGAATGCTTTTACAATTGGATTTTAATACTAATGTGATGATCTTTTCTTTTGTGATTTTTTTACTTATCATTCCGCCAAATGGTATATTAAGTATTGTTGTGAACCCATAAAGACTTGGAAGAGCTATGACATGAACAACTAGGGAGATCACATTGAACTAGCGGGTGAAGGAAAAGTAGTTCATCATGCAATGAAAATAGATAGAGAGATAGGTTTTGATGGGTATAACTTGGGGTTTTGTAGTGTAACACGCAGAAATGCCTTACCACGTTAAACTAAAGTTCTTCACGCACTCGGAAGAGGGTAAATATGATATTAGAAATTCTTGTTATTCGATCCTACAATTCACTTATGCAATTACAAGAGAAATGTAGTTTTTATATCTTGATATTCATCAAACCAATTGATATCGTTAGATTTAGCTTTAAACTTACTATATTAGTTTAGGAGTAATTGCTAGCAAAACCATTATAATTCGCATTCCAAACTAAGGCCTTAGAGTAGGAGACTAGAACTTTGCCTAAGGCACTCGTACCTCCTTCCCTGTGGGATCGACAATCCTAACTCTATAAAGCCCTATATTACTGAAATGATATAAATACTTGTGTGAGATACCTAGTGAGTAATAATATCTAATTTTAAGATTTCAATTAATTTGCTAGAGAGCGGATCAAATTTCTAGTGTCATTACCAGGATTTGCATTATAATGATAATTGTTGGGGCACATCAACATCCACATTGTTAATTTGTCTATGTTTACTTGATAGATCTTCCCACATTATATGACGATATTTATATTTATGCTTTTTGCATAGAATACTGGTAGGCTCATCTAAGGATCAAATTTTCAACCCAAACCAAATAAATAACTTCAACTTAATTTTTCAAAATAAAACTCATAGCCAATAGTAAATTGCACAAATTACTACATTCACAACTATACAGATAACGTGCATCTAAAAATAACCTTCATTGACATCAATTAAAATTGAGTAAGAACCTTTTTTTTATTTAAGAATATGAACAAAAACAAGATCTGTAGGCATATGTAGAAATTGTCGGTTCTACTCATTGTCTGTTAAGCCCTCACTCATTACACAGAAACCACTATCTTATAGAGTGAGTTTTACTAATGCATAGTGATTGGCCTTTTGAAAAAACCTTATGTGCATTCATCATCAAGGACCTGTAAAGTCTACCACACAGTCTTCTTCGACACGCTCAATACTAACCAACATAATTAAATACTTGAGTGTGGTGAAAAATAAAATATTTGAATTTGAAACCTCAAAATATATTCATATTAGTTGTAGAAAATTATGCATATCATACATACTTAGGAAGCTTGATTTATGTTCAATTCGTAAGGCCTACAACTCCTAAATAGATAATAGCCTATCATATCTTGCATCCATTGAGACTGTCCATACATGTTCTTTTGAACGCAATTAGGTGGCTTTGATGGCAGTTCTTTACAGGTTGGGTTGTAAGTCCATTGCACTTTGTGTTTCTCTTCCCTTAGATTATAATTTTGAGGTTTCACTTCCTTCAGCAAACTTAATCATAGGATTCTGAGGTTATTTGTCAAGTTATAATGTAAATCGTTACTTTAGGTTGTTGATTGATCGTATGTCATGCAATGTAAGTATTAATAATCTAAAAAAACATCAGGATGAAATATTAAATTTTCTTCTAAAACATGAAAGACAAAAGATAGGATAGTAGAGAGGTCAACCAATTACTTAGTATATTTGACATCTCTGATCTTTTTCTTCTTTTGGGTTTCGATAATAACTATTTAATTTCTTAACCTTCCCTATTTGGAAATCTAAAGTCCAATCACTAAAGCCTAAATTTAGAAATTTCATGAGGATGAAATCACAACATTAATCAAGAGTTTTCTTAGCTTTACCCTTATAGAAAGTTGAAGACCCCGAATTTAATCTAAGCCCTATCCAATCTTCAGACTAGATATGGGAATGATTTATTAGTTTAACCAAAGACTGGTAAAAATATCCAACATTTCTTAATATATATAATTGAACCCATCGTGAAGTCGTACTTCTATCTTTTGGGATGGTCTATCACTTTCAATGACCTATTCGATTATTTAAAATAACCAAATTTTCAAACATGCATGACATTCAAAGTCTTGTGCTGAAAAACCAAACTGACACTCTTGAAAGGGGTTGACTACAATAGGCAATTTTGCATCCGTGAAGAAGATGGGTAGATGGATCGATACAGCTTGCCCAATGAGGCAGCCACAATAAACATCTCATCAACTTATCTTTTTCAAGCTTGATTTTTATGTAGCTTCAATTTTGTCACATCCAAGTATGGTGGGTACAATCCCATGAATTTGAATGACTCTAACAGGGATTGGTTTATTGCATCTACCAGTGGCAGGTCCTTGTGTAGTCTTTGGGTGTGCGCTTCAGGGGCTACCAACTCTATCAGCTTCTTGTCTCATATAATATCTGATGAGTCCCTCAATGAGGCTGCAGAGATGGTGACATTTCTCAATGTGGTTGTTATTTTGACCCCCAATTATTGAACTAAGGTAAAAGGGCACTTTTGTAATGTGGTACCGCTCACCTACCACATGTCACCTACCGCTCATCTACCTCCCACCTACCGCTCACCTACCTCCCACCTACCACTCTCTTGCTTCTATAAATAGAGAGGGTGTGAAGCTTAGGAGAGCAAGGGAAGAGATCTTAAGCTATCACGAAGAAGGAGCAAGGGAAGAGATCTTAAGTTATCACGAAGGAGGAGCAAGGGAAGAGATCTTAAGCTACCACAAAGGAGGAGAGAATAGCTAGAGAGTTAGAGAAGAGGAGAGCATCTTGAGGCCTTGTATCAAGGTGTCGCTTGAGAGGGAGGCCATAGAAGGAAGATGAGGGCTCATCTCTATGTATAAGATATGCATTCTCCATTTCTTTTGCCTTGGTGAACTATTTGATTGATTCCCTTCTGTGGACATAGATCCAGTTGGATCGAACCACGTAAACGATCTGTGTTTTCTTGTGCTCTTTGTGTTTCATTTTTATGTCAGGAAGTACATATCACACAACAATTGGCGCCGTCTGTGGGAAGATCCATACTTCTTGGCTAGAGGTGTCCACGTAAAGGTGTTTGCGGCCAGCGACGAAGAAGAGTTCGACATTCACGAATAGAGGAGCAAGCGGATCGCGTCGCAGTCAGCCGAATCACGACAGATTCGGTGAGCAGTGGAAGCTTTGATCGACTGGATTTGCACCGCAAGTTGTGCGGTTTGGCGAGACGGAGGAGGAACAGTCATCGAGCGAGGGCCAAAAATTTGCGATAGGGCTACCAGCAGAGGATTTCGGTCTTGCAAGCAGCTCGGCCTGAGGGAAGAGGTGGAGATCGCGCAGAGAAGGGTTTAAGGAGTTCCCTGTTAGGGAGTTCGCAAAGCAGGAGGACCTGAGCAGTTTGGCGAGGCGCGACGGCTCTAAAGAGACAGTTATTCTCGTGCAAGAGGCAGAGGAGGAGATCCTGATTTGTTTTGCTTGACGCAGAGAAGTGTCTGCGGGAACGAGGCGTGAGCACAGAACAGGAAGTTTTCTTCGGTGAAAAGGTGTGATCTCTGCCAGAAGGGATCGGAGCTCTCCGTTCAGTTGGCGAAGACGGTGGAGTTCATGGGGAGAAGCCTAGTTCTTGGAAGGGCAGCAGGTAGAATTCATTGAAAGAAATTCTAGCCACGACAATGAGTTCCGTCAAACTTAACATTGAGAAATTCAACGGGAAGAACGACTTCGGCCTATAAAGAGTAAAGATGAGAGCTCTATTGGTTCAGCAGAGTGTTGCAGAAGCCTTGCAAGGGTCGGCGACATTGCCGATCGACATGACCGAGAAGGAGAAGATCGACATACTTGACAAGGCTCACAGTTTGATAATTATGAGCCTGAGCGATAAAGTTCTGAGGGAGGTGTCGAGGGAGACAACGGCTCAAGCACTTTGGGTCAAACTCGAGGTACTCTACCTGACAAAGTCTTTGGCTAATAGGCTCTTTCTAAAGCAGGGCCTATACTCCTTCAAAATGCATGAAGACAAATCTGTCTCAGAGCAGATCGACGAGTTCAACAAGATCATCGATGACCTTGAGAACATCGACGTCAAGATGGACGATGAGGACAAGACACTGCTGTTGCTAAACTCTATTCCTAAGAGCTACGAGCATTTCAAGGATGCGATGCTCTACGGAAGGGTGCAGACTATTACTCTGGAGGAGGTTCAATCTCTAATTAGAACCAAAGAACTTTAGAGGAAGCATGACAGGGACAAGGAAGTCAGCGGAGACAGTCTTATTGTTAGAGGAAGATCAGACAGGAAAAATTCAAGAAATGGTCAACACAGATCAAGGTCAAGCAAGGATGGCGGGAGTCATTCATGAAGGGGATCTTTCAAGTGCTATCATTGTCACAAGGATGGTCATTTCAAGAGAAACTGCCCAAACAGGAAGAATAAATACCAAGAAGAGCCAGAAGAATCAGGAGAAGCAAGCGTAGCCTCTGATGACTATGATTCTGCTGAGGCCCTGGTGATCACAGAATCTGAATACAGTAAGGAGTGGATCCTCGACTCATGGTGTTCTTTCCACATGTGTCCTCACAAAGACTGGTTCGAGACACTGCAACAGGAAATTGATGGGTCTGTTCTACTGGGAGACAATAAAGCTCACAGGGTTGTTGGAAGTGAATCAATCAGGATAAGGATGTTTGATGGAGTTGAACGAGTACTGAAAAATGTCAGGTACATACCAGAGCTCAAAAGAAATCTGATTTCTTTAGGTACACTGGAGTCAAGCGGATGCTCGTTCAAGGCAGAGAATGGTTGCATTAAAGTAACCAAAGGCCCTCGTGTCGTCATACAAGGAGTCAGGAAAAAGGGATTGTACTCTCTTATCGAAAGAACTGTGATTGCTAAGTCCATGTACTGTTTGGAGTTAGCAAACTCAAGCAAGGGCTGAAGGCCCCTTAGGGGCCAGGTGGAGGGAATCTTTACTTTGAAGCTTCTCAATTGAGGGTCAAGCTGGAGAATTTTTATTTTGACCCTCAATTATTGAACTAAAGTAAAAGGGCACTTTTGTAATGTGGTACCACTCAACTACCACATGCCACCTACCGCTCACCTACCGCTCACCTACCTCCCACCTACCACGCTCTTGCTTCTATAAATAGAGAGGGTGTGAGGCTTAGGAGAGCAAAGGAAGAGATCTTAAGCTATCACGAAGGAGGAGCAAGGGAAGAGATCTTAAGCTATCACGAAGGAGGAGCAAGGGAAGAGATCTTAAGCTACCACAAAGGAGAAGAGAATAGCTAGAGAGTTAGAGAAGAGGAGGGCATCTTGAGGCCTTGTATCAAGGTGTCGCTTGAGAGGGAGGCCATAGAAGGAAGATGAGGGCTCATCTCTATGTATAAGCTATGTATTCTCCATTTATTTTGCCTTGGTGAACTATTTGATTGATTCCCTTCCATGGACGTAAGATCCAGTTCGATCGAACCACGTAAACGATCTGTGTTTGCTTGTGTTCTTTGCGTCTCAATTTTATGTCAGGAAGTACATATCGCACAACAGTGGTGTTAATGATCTCGATGATTTTTGTAGTTCCGATTACGATCGCTGTCCTACACGGTAGTTTTCAAAGGGAAAGTATTTTTAAAGTATTGTCTTATGTGGCCTCCATTATCTTAAACATTGAGACTCTCAGAGGTGTGACTTCATCTAGTGGGGAGAGGAGACAGAGATTTCCCTGGTTCATTTTATGTCTTTTTTGCGATCCGTTTTGATGCTATCTTCCTCTATTCTCACTATGGGTGATTTCCACGTTAATTCTAGGATCTCCCTCTCCTAAATTCTTTGATCACTTTGATCGCGGCGAAGTTGAGCTAGATGTTCCTCATCGATTTTTGGGACTCGTGAAGGTTCAGCATGTGATGATACTGTTCTAGATGAATGTGTTTATTTGTAAGTTCCACGAGCTAGTAAGTATTTTTTGGCTTTTTGAAGCCGAGAACATACCTAAGTAAGCCCTCATGTAGTCCTCTAATCATCATCTATCTCCAGCATTTTTTGCTGAATATCTGTGATATAGTTTCCAAGGTTCTCGGTGAGGTCTTGACGTATCCTCAAGAGTGCTTGAAAAATTTTGAATGGCTTCTATGTGCTTTAGAATTGAGCAAAGAACATCTGCTTGAACTTGTTGAAGGAGGTAATCACCGCTGCATGTAAATGATTGAACCAGTGTATGGCTGATCCTTTCAACGTCATCAAGAACAGACAACCCTTCAATGCGTCTTTTACCCTGAGCAGGAAGATGGTTGACTTGAAAGATGCCAGATGATCCACAGGAATAGATCTCCCCTTATAAGATTCTAAGCCCAGAATCTTAAACTTTCTTGATGCTTCAGCTCCTAAAATTTCCCATGAGAAGGGACGTTCCACGGTCCTGTAACTTTTATTTCTCCTCATCTTTATTTCTTCATAATAACTGAGATAGAACCTTTGCCTCCTTCCAGCCCATTCTTTGGTTTCCTCAGTACTCTAGTCTGAAGAAAATCTTCCCAAGAATCTGCTCTGAACTCTTCATTATCGAACAATCCACATCATAACAATACGTTCGTGCTTGCTTGAACATTGAGCCAAGAGCCCTTATCACTTTCCTCTCGGTAAACCTTGAGTTTGCAGTTCATCCTTGGGATGTGCTGGAATTGGTCCTTATGATTGTGGTATTCCGCGTTGTGCTACCTTGAATGGCGGTACTCCTTGTTGTGGTGGAAGTGATACTTCTTAGTGTACCGCTCCTAGAACTGGAGGATTCTGATGTAGCACGACGTCTCTCTTTGCCGGGGCATGTTCTCGAGCTATCAACCTTGAAGATCCAGTGTGGGTCTATGCCAGAGAGCTGGTTTGAGATGCTTCAAGTAAATCATGCATCACTTTTCTCACTAGCTCTTTCATCTCTCTCTTTGTTGACAAGCATAATCTTTTGTGAAATCCGTTGTTTTTCTTTGTTGTTCTTCGAACGATTAGGTGGAGATATTATTTGCAAGATTTGTGTATGGTATCCACGCTCACTACACCTTTCAAGATATTGAATCTATTTTGGGACATAGGATCTCGTATAGTTTGCGATACCATATATCCAGTAGAAGACCCTGTATGACTATAGAATTGGCAGGAAAATTGAAATGGGAAGGAGAGAGAAGGATGGGAAACCTCGGCCAAGGGCTTGAAAATGTACGTTGGATTCTCTTCATTCAATACATCGAAAATGCACGCTCTCATAAGGAAAAATGACTCAAACTCCTTAGATTCGACCAAGGCCTTGAAAAAGTATGTTGGAATCTGTTCTTCCAATTCATCGAAAATACGCGCTCTCATCGAAGATGCAGGATGTTTTTCAAATCCCTAGTCATTGTGGAAGATGCTATTGAAGCAGAGACTGCTGCACTATATTGGGCCATTAAGATGACTGCTATTAACAGGTGGACACCACTCCAAGCTGAGGTGGATTCCTCACAGCTAGTAGAAGATATGACAGGCAAAGCCTCCCCCCCATGGCACATTTAACAATGGATTACAAAAATGGAACATCTCACTAAGGAGATAAGAGTCAATTACTGCTTTAATTATAGAGAGGGTAATAGACCGGCAAACTACCTAGCCACTGATGGTGCAGACTCCCAATTGGTCGCTGTTTTTACTAACCCACCGCAGATTCTTGCTGATCTGTGAAAGTGAGACAAGTTTCACATACCTTACGTCAGAATTGTTGGCAATTAAGTTTTGTCAGGAGTTTCTTATTTTGTTTTCTCTTCTTGGGCCTACCAGGGGATATTGGGCCTACTTGGGACTATTTCTTTATTACTATAATTTTCATTAGGTCTTCCTTTTTTATTCTCTTCTCATCTTATTTCCCTAATGTACCTCCTTCTATAATGCTGTACTGAACTTTTTGGGATTTAACATGGAGGGATACACAAGAGGCTCCTTTTGGAATATATATATATATATATATATATATATATATATAGAGAGAGAGAGAGAGAGAGAGAGAGAGAGAGAGAGAGGAGGAAGAAGAAGAAGCTGAAGCCCCCTTCTCTTGGATCCCCTCCCTTTTATATATGAGACGAAATTAATTATAAAATATTAAATTGGGTGTTTCTTTATTCCTTGGCAAGCTTCCTCTGGCCTCTTTGAAGGAAAGGCTTTAATGTCGACAAAATTTATGCCTAGTGCACAATCCGATGTTGGCGGTGTGATGAAAGTTCTTTGCCTTGGGCGAATGTGCTAGGCCTAAAAAAATTGACAAACACACGATAGTACTTCCAGAAAGATTCAAGTCTATGGTATTTACTTCAGTTTGTAAGCTTGATTCAGTCTTTTTGGTTGATCGGCCCAGTTTGACCACTTTTGTCGATGGGCTCGTTTCAGGCACTTCTGCGGATTAGCCTGGTCCGGCGACTTTGGCTGATCGGCTCAGTTCGGCCACTTGACGAATGGGCTCGATTTTGTGATCCAGAATTTATGTATATAATAGAATTTTCACCACAATGATTATATTTTCAACTATTTTAAATTATTAAAAATAATTTTATTCTATTTTAATAGCTCTAAAATATCCTAAATTAGATCCAATGCTTTTTCTATAAATACTCATCATTTCATTTTCTCTAAACCAATGAAATTCTCAAAAAAAAAAAAAAAAAAAAAGAACAATTCCTCTCTCAATTTTCCCACACTAAAAGCAATATATTTTTCTTTAATTGTAAGTTTTAAATCAAACAATGTTCTAGCAAAACAACTTTGCAATGTATTTAAATTGTTTTTTAGCTATCAAAAGTTTCTAAGATCTTTAGTTTTTCTTATATGCATTGAGACCGACGAAAACCTTCATTAATTGTTTTGAAGGTCATGATATGAGGTAGACATCGACAATGTTAACGTCTGCCATCTTGTAGGCCTATATTGAGAGTGAGAATTTTATATACTCAATCATTACTTTTAAATTCATGGACAAGTCATATTTTTATTTTAGCTTGTTTGGCTTATAAGTGAGTGATGTCTATGCTTGTTTGTCTAAGAATCTAATCATCAACCAAAGTAATGTCCATCACAAAATATATATAAAAATTAACATGAAAATATCAAAAACTTATAACTATTATTATTTTTTTTAAGATTTTAAATTCTAAGGGTTTGTTTTGGGCAGCTGCAACTTATTAAATAATCTGTAGTTAAGCTGATTAAAAATAAACTATTGATAAGCTAGGTGCGGTGACTACTACAAATTTTTATTTTTTTGGAATAGCCAGACCGCTGTCAGAAAGCTGTCATCACACCTTGATAGGTGCGGTGTGAAAACACTATTTTCTGCGTTTTGAAAACACATAAGCTGCCAAAACGCAGTTTACCCAAACAGATCAGGGCGTTTTCAAAACGCCACCGTATCAAATAAGCTGCCCAAACGGACCATAAGTTTCCATGCAAAATATGTGTTATATATATATATATATATATATATATATATATATATATATATATATATATATATATATATATATATACATACATTGCGAATGACCTGGTTCATTGGTGCGGCATTGGCATAAGTCCCTCGAGTCGGGATTTCGAATCCCGTGGCACGGGCTTTTCGGATCAGATACAAACTCGATAGAGTTTTCAACCCTTTGGGGGAATCGATAGATGGTGCCCACTGGACCAAATATCGATTTCAACTTTTTTTTTTTAATAGATAAATATATATATATATATATGCACAATGAAGAAAGTCTCATAAGGTGAAAGTACATCCCAAACATTTAACCAAAATATACGATTAAGAAAATTCAAATTCAAGGAATTGGGAATAATAAAGTGGGGCGTTCATTTATTATGCACGCACAATATTATACATATGCAAACATCTTGTAATAATTAACATATAAATGCAAATGATTGACAAGAAGAAATACCTTCCTTTCATCTTAAAAATGATCATTTTCTCATTAGATTGGTAACGATTCCTTCTACATAAATTTAAAATAATCTAACATAATGTTTCCTTAAATATTATATGACACACTATAACATGAAATGTAAGATGAAAATATGCTATCTTTATATTAAAGTATTTTCTATATATATTTAATATTAAAAAAAATATCAATTAATCCAATTTAAACATAACAATTCTTCATATCTTATTACTTTTAGTTTAAGAAAATGAATATAGTAATTGCTTTCAAAAGAATAAACAATATGATAATGAGGAACAATTGTCAAAACAAAACTATTTTACCACAAATTTTAATTAAAAAAAAACTTTTGATATTAGAGAAATAATAAATATAATTTGATTTAAACATTAAATTTAACAGTAAACATTGAAAGAAAAATTGGTTTAAAGATGTTTGCCAATGAAAGTTTGTTGAAAACTTATGTAAATTATTTTTAAAATTATAACTTGTTAATTATATGTTTGCATGGTATACGAAAATATATTATTAATTTCCTTACATGGTAAAAATGCATAAGCAGCTAAGAAGCGTGCCCACACAATGGTTAAAACAATAAGAGACTCAAGTAAGTGAGATTGATGTCTATTTCTCCTTCTACAAAGTGAGTTAGGATATATCCATCTTGTTATTAATTTTATAGGATCCACCATTGTTCTAGAAGACATCATCCTATACATTCTTAATTGCCTCCCACCCACATAAAACAACTTCAAAAAAGTAATTTGAGTCTAGCTCACCCCAATTCACCTTGACCATTTGTATTATGCAGTAAAGAAGTAAATGTAATTGTTGATTTAACCAAAAGCAAGCTGTCTGACAAATAGAACTGGTCTCCCTTAACTCAATTTGTGCTACATCCAAATACAAACATGGTGGAAGAGCTCCCTTCAGCTGAACTAGTCCATTCACTCCATCCACTACACAGCAGTAATATAAACCCAATGCCAAACTGAAATTTCAAAGTCTGATTCGTAAAAAGCTTGGACACTCTTCATTTCATTACTGGCTAAGATAAAAAATGAGCAACGTTCCCTCCAACAAATAGCAGAAGGTGCTCATGACAACTACTACATATCCCTCAAATGAGTGGATAATGTACACAGGTGCAACATCACGTCGTACTTCCAACATTGAAAATCTAAAAAACCAAAACAATGCCATGCAACTGAACGGATTATAGTTCACAATGGAGTGCAACATCCATCAGTCACATAGGGAAAGACATACTACCAACTCCTATCTGTAAGTGGCATCTATCTCATTTTCTATAAAATCAACACTTATCTCATGACCTCTTATCCGTTCAAAAGCTAACCACTGATAAGAATTGTTTCATCTCATTTAATTCTCATGAGTATCACATCCAAGACATGAACATTACGAAAACTTTTGTTAAATAAAAAACCGACAATGTCAGTTATCAAATCCAGCAAGTTTAAGCTCTGTACTCCACCACTCGTACATTCCCTTGGCATTGAAGACTTTTATCCAATCATTATTTAGGATATCTCCAATGGCAACAAAAAATTGAATATATCACTCAATCCTTCCTCTTGTGTGCCTTGTATGAAGTACATACGAATTACCCTTTCCCATATCTACCTCTACAAGTAGTTTTCTTTTGCATTCAGTCCATACCAATGTATGTGGACCCTCGCCAATACAATCTACTGATAATTACAAGTGCTATATAACTTTCTTTGTTAACTTTACACGTTATTCTTGGTCATATTCAATGAAATACAAAATTAAAAAATATATGAAATTTACTCACTTTTGCAACATGATTGAAAACCAATTTAACACAACCATCAAACTAATACTAACTAATGAGTGTTTGTGTGGGCGAGGGGGTGAGGGGCATCCGACAAAAAAACTGTTGTCCTCACACCCCTCAATAAATTTCCTAGTTGAAAGGAAACACTAACATATCATAGAAACTATGCATACCCTCCTCCAGGTGCTAACCTCCATCATTATTTATGGCTAGATGCGGCCACAACAGCCATCAACCAAATAAACCACCTACCATATCTATTTTAACAACTATACAACCAACAACCAAATTACTAACATCTATAAATATTTGGCTCATCCTGCTTTCCTTGGCAATACCCATCTACATCCACATAACTTCATCTTAAAGCACCACCTTGCAACTTCATTGAGCATTCCACTCTCCACAAAGGACATCAGTGCTTCAACATTGCAACATGCAAACTCATATTATCCAGACATTTAACTTTTCAAGAAACTTAGTTTCTCTATAAAACATCATCTCCCTCATTCACATCATTTAACAACATCATATATACACCTCCCTTACTCCTAACTCCTATTATTCATCCACTCACTCCACACCCATCCTTACCCTCCATATCTGTTGGCATCAATTTTTGATGTCACACAGGTTCAATATTTATTTTACTATTATGGTACCATACTCCATTGTTACATGGCTTTCCATAACTGAAGGGATTCATAAAACCTTTCAGCATGTGCTTCAAGCACGAAACCATGGTTTGATTAGGTGTAGCCCTGCCGGGAAGTGATTCCCCTTGGTTGGAATTAATTTTTGATGTCACACATGTTTGATGTCCATTTAAATTTTATGGAACTATATTTTATTCATACATAATTTCTTATAGTTCAAGACATCCATAAAAACTTTCCCACATGCATTTAAGGGCACAGAACTAAACAAGAGCTCTTGTGCTAAAGACTGGTGCATTAGTTGGAATTATTTCCTTAAATAGAACATTTTTATGTCCATTTTAAGGATCGGGGAACATATTTCAAAATCTTCAGCGGATAATTTGGGCACGAACCAAGATGATTGGTACAACTTGTTCGAAAGTACTTACCCTTAGTTGGTATAAATTTTTTATATGGATCATATTTAATGTACATTTAAATTTTTTAGGATCATTTATTATTCATAGATATGATCCCATAGTCCAAGATAATCATAAAACCCTTCGTCATATGTTTTTCATGAAAATTGGGGACCATTGAGCCATCACTTGCTTGATTTAGGGGACGGTACCCTTTGCCATATGTTTTTCGTAGATATGCTCACAATTTAGTCGATTTTATCTATGAAAAATTTTTATTTTTTATATGAAGATATTGGGGACGGTACCATAGAATTTTATTTAGCCCTCCACTTAAAAAAGTTTCAAATTACAATCATTCCAAAAAAACTAAAATCCAAACATATATATATGTAAAAGAAGGGCTGATTTTGGAAAAGCTTTTTTCTCCGTTCCTCTTTTTTCCTTTATTTTCAGCCATTTGAATTTGAGAGGGATTAAAATCAAATCTCATTGTAGAGATTTGAATTGGAGAGCTTGGAGAGAGAGCTCTTGGAGAGAAAGGGAGGAGAAAACTTCTCTTCCTCATCTTCTTCATTTTCTTCCTCTTCCTCCCAGGTCTTCTTACTTTTTTATCATCATCATCTACTTCTTCTAATTCATATTATCTTGAGGAGAAGAGAGTTTATTTGAGCTTTTTTAGAGGATTAGAGCCATTATCTTCATAGTGCAAGTGATCATGTACAAGCAAAGAGAATGATTTTCTAAAACATTGTTTTTCTTGGTAGAAGCTTGCAAGCTGATGTTAGAGATCTAGGATTAGTTTATGTTAGACAAAGGTTTAGGTTAGGAGCCCTATAGTTTGCTTCCGAAACACCAGAAGTTTTTTACCAAAAGCTCTAGCCTTTTAAGCCACTTTTAAGCAAAGATTGTACTAACCTTGCCATTTGTTTTGCCGGGTTCATTTTGATGGAAACATAAAACCATTAGGACTTGAGAATGAAGAGACCCCTTTGATCTTCATTCCTTGGGTTAGTAAGATTTCTCTTTGTGAGAGAAATTCAATTTTTTTCCAAGCAAACGGAGATGGGTGTTTGGTTAGCACGAATAATTCTATTATCAACGTGTTAATCATGTGTTGGTGCATCTCATCATCTTTGAGTTTATGATCCATGAGAGATCATTTAAGAGTATTTTGATTTACCAATTAAGAAAATTTAGATTCATTTCAACTAGTGCTTACTTGTTCATGCCATATTATGCGTAGAGCATAACATGTGATGTCTTCCTTTTTAAAGTATGGCATGAAAAATTATATTTTTATCATATGTACATGTGTAATATTAAATGTATAAAAATATATATTTCTCATGATTAAGTATCAAATGAATGATAGTATGTATTTTACGTATAACTTAATGTTTGATGCATGGAAAATAATGGTCTCATGACTTAATGTCTAACGCATGAAAATTTACATTTTTGCCATAAGCTTACGATTTATTATTAAGTGCATGAAAAATCAAAATTTTTCATCTTGGGCTTATGACCCGATGTTAAACATGTTTGAAAATACTTTTTCTTACAAAATGCTAAATTTTGAATACACATATGTGTGCTTATCATTTTATTCTTAAGAATGTATGAAAATTTATTGAACTTGAAGCCTAAATTTTAAATTCAATCATGTATGAAACCTATTTTTGCACTGTGCTCGCCATTTGACATTGGCCATGTGTAAAAATTTCATTCTTTTTGGAACACTTTGGACGCTTTTTATTAATAGATTGTTGTTTCGTTCCATAAAACATTATGACATGTTTGCTTTGACAAATTCACATTCAAATCATATTTTTTGTGCATATCATGTGAATGAGCATCTTGGTAACTATTTGGGTGAGATGTATTCTCCCATAGAGTGTCTTGTACCCAAAGCAACTTAGTTTAAAATCTATCTTTTCATCGTGCTTATAACTTGAGGCTAGGCATACATGAGCTAGTTTTACAGCAAAAAGTTGTCTTATTTCACACAATACTTTGACATATTTTTGCATTTCCATTTGCATTTTTGGTTGCTCGTGTATGCATGTCGTATTAGTGCAATATTCATTTACATTGCAATATTCATTTCATTTGCACAGACATGCTTGGAACCCTTGTCATGTGCATATGTTATCAAATGCTTATGATGAATGCTTGCATAATATTTGGAGATGGCTAGCTCAAGTAGCACTATCCTATTTCCTACATCACTTGATGTGAGTCATCATAATTATCATATGACTCTGCCATGATATTCAATCTATGTAGGTATAGCCTTTTCGCATAGCTTGAATGTGCATTGCATAGATTCTTAATTTGAGCTCATCTGTGGTCCTTTACCTCATACAATCATGCTGCGTAAGCAAGCCACGTGCTCTTATACATGTGATGTCTTCCTTAAATAGAACATTTTTATGTCCATTTTAAGGTTTGGGGAACATATTTCATTCATAAATAAACTCCCATGGTCTAAGGGATCCATTAAAATCTTCAGCGAATAATTTGGGCACAAAACCAGGGTATGATTGGTAGAACCTTGTTCGAAAGTACTTACCTTTAGTTGGTATAAATTTTTTATTTGGATCATATTTAATGAACATTTAAATTTTTTAGGATCATTTATTATTCATAGATATGCTCCTATAGTCCAAGGTAATCATAAAACCTTCGCCATAGGTTTTTCATGAAAATTGGGGACCATTGAGCTATTGCTTGTCTGATTTAGGGGACGGTACCCTTTGCCATATGTTTTTCATAGATATGCTCCCAATTTAGTCAATTTTATCTATGAAAAAATTTTATTTTTTATATGAAGATATTAGGGACGGTACCAAAGAATTTTATTTAGCCCTCCACTTAAAAAAGTTTTAGATTACAATCATGCTAAGAAAAACTAAAATCCAAACTTATATATATGCAAAAGAAGGGCTGATTTTGGAAAAGCTTTTTTCTCAATTCCTCTTTTTTTCCTTTATTTTTAGCCATTTGAATTTGAGAGGGCTTAAAATCAATGCTCATTGTAGAGATTTGAATTGGAGAGCTTGGAGAGAGAGCTCTTGGAGAGAAAGGGAGGAGAAAACTTCTCTTCCTCATCTTCTTCATTTTCTTCCTCTTCCTCCTAGGTCTTCTTACTTTTTCATCATCATCATCTTGTTCTTCAAATTCATATTATCTTGAGGAGAATAGTGTTTCCATGAGCTTTTTTAGAGGATTAGAGCCATCATCTTCATAGTCCAAGTGAACATGTACAAGCAAAGAGAATGATTTTCTAAAACATTGTTTTTCTTGGTAGAAGCTTGCAAGCTGATGCTAGTATGTATTTTACGTATGACTTAATTTTTTGATGCATGGAAAATACTGTGCTCATGACTTAATGTCTAACACATGAAAAATTATATTTTTGCCATTAGCTTACGGTTTAATATTAAGTGCATGAAAAATTAAATTTATAAGCATATCAAATGAATGGTAGAAGCAAACAAATGAATGATACTATGTATTTTACGTATGACTTAATGTTTGATGCATGGAAAATAATGTGCTCATGACTTAATGTCTAAAGTATGAAAAATTATATTTTTTCCATAAGCTTACGGTTTAAAATTTATGCTTCTCTTTTTATTCTTAAGAATGTATGAAAATGTATTGAACTTGAAGCCTAAATTTTAAATTAAATCATGTATGAAATCTATTTTTGCACTATGCTCGCCATTTGACATTGGCCATGTGTAAAAATTTCATTCTTTTTGGAACACTTTGGACTTCTCTTTTTATTAACAGGTTGTTGTTTCATTCCATAAAACATTATGACATGTTTGCTTTGGCAAATTCACATTCAAATCATATTGTTTGTGCATATCATGTGAGTGAGCATCTTGGTAACTATTTGGGTGAGATGTATTCTCCCATAGAGTGTCTTGTACCCAATTTAAAATCTATCTTGTCATCCTGCTTATAACTTGAGGCTAGGCATACATGAGCCAGTTTTATAGCAAAAAGTTGTCTTATTTCACACAATACTTTGACATATTTTGGCATTTCCACTTGCATTTTGCATTGCTCGTGTATGCATGTCATATTAGTGCAATATTCATTTACATTTGCACAGGCATGCTTGACACCCTTGTCATGTGCATATGTTATCATATGCTTATGATAAATGCTTGCGTAATATTTGGAGATGGCTAGCTCAAGTAGCACTATCCAATTTCCTACATCACTTGATGTGAGTCATCAATATTATCATATGACTCTACCATAATATTCAATCTATGTAGGTATAGCCCTTTTGCCTAGCTTGAATGTGCATTGCATAGATTCTTGCTTTGCCCTCATCTGTGGTCCTTTTCCTCATACAGTCGTGTTGAGTAAGAGAGCCACATGCTCTTATACATGTAACTTGGTATGAGTGTTCACCTAGCATAACACCCATACCTAAACTATCTTTTGGTGCTTGTTTATGTTCAATCATACCTTGATAAAGCATTTACATCGTGCCAAAACCACTTAGAAAATTGCTCGTGCTTGCTCGGACCTAATTTGAGCAATCGTATTATTCTAAACCACTTTGTATTTCACTTGATCATTACCCAGTCAACTTTTGATGGCAAATCATCTTTGTTAGATTTGTGATTGGATGTTTATCACAATGCTTTAAAAATCATTGCTTGTTAGTGTATCTCATCAAGCAATGCAGATTATCGCATTATGATTAGCACATGTGCTAAGATTCCAAGAGGTCAACATCTGCCACTTATGCTTCTTCTTTTACTTAGGATGTATTATAAAATATATAAAAAAAATATCTTTTAAATATTATTACTCGTCATGTTTTAAAATTTATGTTGAGACGAAATATTTATCATTTAGACCATATGTAAGGTCAACCTTTAAAGCTTTTAATTGCCTAACGTTGTTATCTTTAGTGACATGTATTAGAACTCTTGGATCTTTAGGATGGGGTTGGGGATGATGTCCCAACTAAAATCATGCACTAACCTTAACCACACTTTTTCTCACATAGGTGTATGTTCTTAAGACTCTTAGTTTTAGATGTTTGTTAGAATATGTTAGGGCATAGTTAGGATTTTCATGTCTGGTTATTGTTCATTATTTTGTGCCTAGAAAGGGATTTCATGTGTTACTTTTTGGATGTTTACATAATGTGACATATGCACACTAGTATAATAGGGATGATCTTCTTGCAGGGAGCATGTCCAAGTAGGAGAGGCCTCATAGATTAAAATTAATATCTTTTCTGCAGGTGTTGTTTAGCTTTCTTCTCATTGGACATGGTTCATTATACGCTGTATGTAAATAACCTCTATCAACCTTTTAGATGTAGATCATATCTATTTTTTAAAATTTTATCTGTAATATATTTAGAGTCAGTAGGTTTGAGTTTGTATTGAAAATAAGGTGCGCGCATAGGCTCCAAGGTGCTTGATATGTGGAACCATTTGACAATTACCACAAGCAGTGTGACTATAACTTCTATCTTAATTCTGAGTTGATATTGTTGTATAGAAATTAGCATCATGCATTTATATACAATGCCTAGCCACCCTTATTTTCCCTAAGAAATGTTGTCAACTAAATGACACTCAGATTGTTATTTATTTTATTCATGTTGCATGTTTACTAGGTAGTGAGTGTTAATATTTCCTTTTTCTTATTATTGGTGTATGCCTTTGATATTCTTATTTCATAGTAGGCTCATTAGGATAAAACCTTTTCTACCAAAATTCTAATAATTAAATATTAATTTTAATTAAAAATTCAGATTAAAATTGAATCGACTTTTATACAAGAACTTTACTTTATGCTTTACTTTCTTGCATGACCTTTGGGTCAAATTTAAAATGGTTTAGCATGCATGACTATCTCCCAAATCATATTAATAGTGCCTCAATATTAAGAACTTCTCTTTGATAATTGCATCATATTTTCATGTCCTAAGGAGAATTACTCTTGCATGTCATCTTACTAGCCAAAGATAAATTTCTATGCTTAGGTGGTTATCTTGAATAGCTAGGATGTTATAGGCTTCCCTGGCCCAGACATAATGTAAGTCTTTTGTAGGATGGTTCAACTTTGTAGTAAGATATCTTTTTTTTTTCATTCTAAAGGATTCCTTGCCATTTTCTTGGTGGGTACCAATTCCATCCAAGTAGGGTCATAATGAGTTAGATTTTCTTTCTTTTGACTATAGAGCCAGCAAGATTTCTTAGGCAACATAAAACATGGGTTGCTGCCTTGAGTTTTTTGGTTGGGTTGTTGACCGCGACTTTATATATGCTTAAAAATATAAGTATTTAATACTGCTGCTAAAAGATTTACTTCCTCAACAACTATACCAAATCCTTAATAACAGTTATAGATTCAATAAATATGAATGTAATAAATATTCAATAATTGTAAAGTCACACCTATCAACGCAAGTATACGTATCGCTAAAGTAATATAATGCTCTAATGGAGTCCTAGATATTGATCCAACAAGGAGTAAGATTAGAACTACGAACTAAGATTTTAGAAAAGCAATACTTTAATCACCACAACAAAGTTCAATTTGCTTATTAATCACTAATAGGCAATTGAAATAAATATGTAATTTTAACAACTATTAAATAACTAATTATACTAATGAAGGTTCGAATGTGATATTCAATATATAAGAAAGCATCATTCTCATTGTCAAAAAATTATAGTGAATGCTTAAAGTGAATTAGTTCTAATTATATTGTACCAAATAGGAGCATATCTATTCTTTACCCTTTGGTCCAGACATAAAGAACATTGACTAATCTTATGCTTGTTTACTGAATCTACGGTTAGGCTAGGAAGATACCGGCTCTCACTTCGGAGCTTCAATGTTCCCCTCACCTGAGGGCTAACATCTACACTTCAGCACCCAGACGATAACACCGAATTGGAGATTTTAGTCCGTCACTCTAAAATCTCCAATTCTACGCCCAATAATTTTATTTCGCTATTTATTTGCACCAAACTTCCAAGGGCTTTGACTTCCCTGAATCTTCGATGTGATCCTCACTTTAGTTGTAAAACTCAACATATTTTAACAAATCAGTTTGCTAGATTGAAAGTAAATTAACATTGAAGTAACAAGATTATCACAATTTCTTAAACATTTTCATGGCTTCACCAATTCAAATCACCATTTCACAAATCTCAAGGCAAGGAGAAAGACAGAGAAAACTACTCAGATCTCATGGCGAAAACATAACAAAACTTGGAATTCATATATAAAATCAAAGTCATACAAACTACAACAATAAATAAACTTATCTTAAATTTCTCCCCAAGAAAACTCCTCGAAGTTCCTCTGAATCTCTTTCTTTCTTTACATCACACAGAATTCCTCTTTGAAGCCGCAAGGGGGAAGAAATTTCTCACTTTCCATCCACTCTTACAATCTCTTGAAGAATTCCTCACAATTTAGACTGTCTACACTTGTTTCACACTTCAATTTTGAGTCTCCCCTCTCTTCAGGACCTTTCTAGCATCCAAAACCCCTCTAATTTTTGGACAAAATATTCTTTTAAAGCTGTGGATGAGCTTTCGCGAGAGTTGCCTAAGCATCCCTTCAAAATTTGTCTTTATCCAAAGCCTGGTTGAACATAACCGTCGAGCTCGCTGTCGGCGGTCTCGAGGGCTCCGTCGACGGACCTTCTTAATGAATTAATTCTAGAGTCTCAGGAAAATCTCATTTTCAACGGGGTCGATGGCACCGTCGACACCCTAGCTCAATTCTTCACATTTTGGTCTTTTTTGCTCTAAATTCACTCCTTTTTGCATCTTTTTGCTCCAATGACCCTATTTCATCATTACAACAACAAAACATCAAAAATACCTCTCTTTAAAGTGCAATATCATAAAAAATAGTATAAAATAGGTATGAAAATCTCAACATATTTTTCTTTGGTCAAAATCCTTCAAACATAACTATTACTTGTCTTCAAGTAATTTTAGTACTATATAAAAGTTATCATTTATTGTAGTAAAGATTTAATTCAAAAATACTATAAGTTTGATTTAAATAAATATCATAATGAGATTTTCAGAAAAAATTCAAGTAATTGAATTAACTCTGTAGCCACAAGATTATCTAGTCATCAAGTTTAAGAGTTCTAGTCTTCTATTCATTTCAAGAATGACTATATGTTGTAATATTAAGTCACTTAGAATATTCAAATGACAGAAACTTCATGAGAACACTACTAGTAAAAGATCTATTCCATAAATATAAGTTTAAAAATGTATTTAAGTTTTCCATTTATGTAGGTTCAGTGAAGCCAATTTTTGATTAGGCATATCCTCAAGCCACTCCTCACTTCCATAATAATTTTTTTCTTTCTTTTATTTTATCTTTTTCATTTGGATTGTGTTCAATCCTATAAATTTTTCTTTTCTTATCAGGGATTGTTTTCAATCATTTCTTTTTCCTTTTTCCAGTGAGGATTACTATATCTGGATAGCCTTTAATGATTTTGAAAATCACATTTATTTCCTTAAATTTGAAACTCAATACATTCATTTATCTTATAAATATCTCATAGTTTTTATATCATTGAACACCAATCTTTTCTTCTCAAATGAATTTCCAGATTCTTAATACTTCAAAATATAGTTTCTTTTACTTTACATAGCTAACTTTAATCTTATTCTCTTATACTAAAATATGTTAAGTCACAAAATTAATTTTCATTACAAAAATATTCCTTTAAATCTACCATAATATTTAAATATCTAAAAAATTTAGTTCTCTGAATTAAATTCACTACATAAAATCATATTAAAAATTTTTGAAAATATTGAAATAGAGGACATCTAATAGTTAATCTTTTTCTTCCCTCCCCCATACTTAATTTTTTCAATATAAAATAATACAGGTGGAAAAAAAACTCTAAATATAAATCATAACTCAATATTTTAGGCATTTTCATCATTCTGAAATTTTTGCAGGTCTTCTCAAAATTTCTACTTCAGCTGGTCTGTAATATTAGGAGCTTTCTACACATATAAATCATTACAGAAATTTTTGGGTAATGAAATTTTGAAATAAGTATAAAACTAAAATATTAAATAAGCACAATTGTTCCTAACACAAACACAATACTACACAAAACAATTACAATTAAAATGTGAAATAAAAATCACATTACAGTCAAAATACTACTTAACATTTCTTATACTACACATACAAATTTAACTACCACACTAACTTTATTAAAAAAATTAAAATTTTCCAAGTGTAACATAACAATAAAAATGAAAGTCAAATATACACAAACATCCATTTCTTTCACAAAAGATCACAGAAATAAAAGTACAAGTACAAGTACATCAATTACATCAAATATCAAAATCCCAAACTATGTCTTCATCTCCTTGATAAGTAGGTGGATCGGGCTGATACTGAGTATATCGGGGGTACTCAGGAAAAGTAACATCAGGCTCACCTCTGTAGTGTCGGGCTTGAGCTTCGTAATAAGCTACCTCAAAATTTGAATGCCTCTGTAGGTACTCACTATCATAATCATGTCGACGTTCTAAACCTCTAATCAATTCATTTATTAATTTTATGCTCTTCCGCTACAAGGTCAACTCATTCATCAAATTAGTGAGGGTAGGGGAACTAGAATGTGGAAGATCATAACTTGTAGAGGGGACATCTCTACTAGTAGAAGGTTCTTGACTTCTACTTCCAATTCTCCATTTCTCGTGGGATTCATAAGTTTTCAAATTGGCCTTACTAATGGATTTCATAGGGTAAACCCATTCTTCATCTCCAGTTTCCACTCCAGAAAGTTTGCAAATTGCATAAATAAGGTCAGGATGTCCTAGACCTCCACTTGTCTCACTCCTTGCCGTAGTCAATATATTCTTAAAAATAATTCTCCCCACATTTATAGTTCTATTATTTTGAATACATAAATTCAAAATAACTCTATCTCTAGTTACCTCACTATGGTGATAAGTCGATAACAGAGTAGAAGAAATAAAATAATGTCACGCTTTAGATGTGGCATTCAGCATGGAAGCAGAAAAATTTACCCGTTCTCTTTGCTTTATCTTCCATGTTCATTTCCCATCAGTGAGAAAGTTGATCACATCCTTCAAGGGGCCTTCCATAGTACTGAAGGATTCATATTGGTAGCTATAAGAGTCTGGGACTTCGAAAAAGGTGTTGATGCGGGCGGCAGTAAATTCAACAGGAAAGCCCCACACTTAAACAATTCCATCTTCAGAATAGAATACGTTGGCGTAGAACTCCTTCAAAACATTTGCATCAGCTTTACTGGTGGTGTAATAGAAGTCTTCCCACCTCCTCTTGGCAATAACTCATTCAATTTCTTCTCCCAGACTTTCAAAAACTCAATCTTGTATACGCTTCTTCCCTTTAAATATTGAAGCAAATCTTGATTAGCTTTTGCATTCACGTGGAGAGAGTCGTCGAACTCAATTCATCTCTTTTGACGTGGAGCCATTTCAATCTAATCAAATTATAGAAAAATTTCAAAATTTACTTCAAATATGCAAATAATGGCTTCCAATAGTAATTTTAAGAGTTCAACACTAAGATCCATGAATTTTTTCCCAAATTTTCTTCACATTCTCAAATTTTTCAGATCTCCTCAATGTTGAAGAAATCCATGGTGAAAAATCAAATATTTTTAGTTTGGAGTGAAGCTCTTACCTAGAGATGATCAAATCCGGTGTCAAAAAGCCTTGAAATTGCCTCTCAATCCAAGATTTCTGAAGCCCTAGGTCAAAAATGATGTTTTTAGAAAGAAGGAGATGATGAATATTGGCGGTTGACTGATAAAAATCACGGTTAAATGTGTTTTTTTGCGCTCGCCATCGGCGGGGTCGATGGCATCGTCGGCCCGCTCTATTGAAATTTAAACATAACTCTCAGGAAAAATATGTCGTCGGCGGCGTCGAGGGCGCTGTCGGCGGGCTCTACTGATTTTGGTTCAAATCCCAAATTTTTGCTATTTTGATCAATTTCAAGCCTTAATGACATCCTTTCAATCATTATAGACATAATTTTAAGTGACTAAATGATATAATTATCACAAATAAACTTTCACAACACAAAACATAACTTATATATATAAATTCTAAGGGTTACAATATACGTTACATAACACACCTAGTTTTGGTATTTTCTCAACCTCAACATATTAATTTAGCATCGCAATCCAAGCCACAACACTCAAAACGCTGAAAACAAAACATCATATGCTTAATCTCAACTATACAGAGATCTAACAGTATAATTCTAAAGCAAAGCAAATACAAAGTTCAAATCAAATTACATAGACAGACAGACAAGTAGTAATATAAATTTACTATTCATCAGATTTAGTACTAGATTCTCCTCTGAGATCACCCATGGATTGCACATGAACGAAGATGTTGTAGAAGGGTCGGAATGGAAATTCTTCAGTAGAATCTTCTTCTATTAATTTCATCCTCCTCATTAGCCGTATCAAACTAACTTCTAAATGTCCAGAGTGCTCAAAATGTTCTTTCATCCTCCAGTCTAGATGATCAAAGAAATTGGAGTTATTATTAATCGCATTCATGACATTTTTTTACCTCCTTCTCCAATTTCTTGATTTGGCGCAGGATCACCAGAGTCTTATCAGGAATTAACGGTTGAGCTGGCAGTGAATTCTGAGATGATTGATCTACTATAACGGCCATGTCATTTGCATCTTCAAAAGCTGGGAATCTCTCAGTTTGGTCCAAAGGCTTCCAAGGTAGAGGTACATTTTCCAATTTTCATAGGACACTTGGAACTGACTACAAAGTGAGAAAATTATATAGGGTGGTCCAAGCCCATATGTGGATCCATGAATGATCAAGCCCAAAACTGACTTCACAATTATTAATCCAATATCTATCGACAATCCCCTTTGGATGTAATAATTCAAAATAACACTTTCTTTTGAAAATTTACCGATCTTCATTGTCAGTAACAATTTCGCATAAATGAAAAAGTGTTAGTATTTCGAAACGGGATTTAGGAGTGTCGCAGAAAAACTAACATACCCGTTTTCTCTCATTTTCCAGTCGTCAGTTTCGTCCGTTAAATATTGATAAATTTCATTCATCTGGTTTTTCGTTGGGATGAAATTGGAATAGTGGCAGACCAGAACATTCTCGATCATGTATAATTCATTGATTTGTGTAGGAGTGAAAGTGATCCATCTACTTCGTACATAAATGACTCCCTGGTTGATTCCATATAAATTTGCATAGAATTCTTTCACCACAAGAACAACCACGGCGGCGGTAGTATAGCACAACACTTCCCATCTTTGCCGCACTATCATCTCTTCTATTGCAGTAGAGGGATTATTCAATCCTCAATTTACAAGTTCTCGTTCCTTGATCAATCTTTTCTTCGTCAGTACCTTGTTGAAGATTCTCTGTGCTTCCACACTAATAAACTTTCGCGATTGAAAACTCACATTCTGGGATTATCAGGGGAATTAGACGCCATAAGAATGAAATTGGTGGAGCTTCACTTCATTTTTTGGGAAATATGACTTTAGGAATCAAATTTGGGAGCTTAAAAGGGTAACTCCCGCCCAAAAACCGCCATTCAAACCTAACAAACCGCCATCTCGCCGATCTTGCCGTCGACGGGGTCGAGGGCGTCGCTGACAAGCCTCTGTATTTATTTTTCCTAGACTCTTGGGAAAAACCCGCCGTCGACGGTGTTGAGGGCACCGTCAGCGCTTAAGGCAAAAGTTTCACAGTTTCGCTCTGGTCCGAATGCGTTCCAATTTTTCTTTATGGATCCAATTCTAATGATGATTCAAGGGTAAATAGGAGTATTAGAGATTAATACTACAAAAAACTAATGATAATTTAAAACTATAATTGCAATAAGAATAAAGATAAATATGGGTTGCCTCCCATAAAACACTTGGTTTAACGTATTCAACCCGACTTGATTCATGTGTTATTCAGGTTGACTGATCATTAAAACCTCTTTAAAATTTAGTCTTTTACCCTCAAAATATGGTTTTAATCTGTGTCCATTTACTTTAAATCTATTTCCCATTTTCTGATCTTCAATTTCAATAGCTCCAAAAGTATAAACTCGAGTCACAGTAAAGGGTCCTAATCAACTAGACTTCAATTTCCCAGGAAATAATTTTAGTCTAGTGTTGTAAAGCAAAACTTCTTATCCTGGTTCAAAGTTCTTCTGGTTAATCTTCCGATCATGCTATAACTTTAGTTTCTCCTTATAAATTCTGTCATTATCATAAGATTCATTTCTTAATTCTTCCAATTCATTTAATTGTTATAATCTCTTCTTACCAGCATCTTTCAAATTATATTTGAATTCTTTAATTGCCCAATATGCTTTATACTTCAATTTCACTAGTAAGTGACAAGTATTTCAAAAATCAGTCTGTAAAAAGTCATTCCAATTGGAGTTTTATAAGCAGTCTTGTAAGCCTATAATGCGGTATCTAGTCTAGTGGACCAATCTACTCTACTAGGGTTTACAGTCTTTCCAAGTATTTATTTAATCTCTCTATTATAAGCTTCAACTAACCCACTGGTTTGAGGGTGATAGGCAGTAGAGATTATATGAATAATATTAAAATTTTCTGTCAATCTCTGAATATATTTATTCCTAAAATGAGATCCTCTGTGAGTGATAATCATTATAGGCATTCCGTATCTAGTGAAAATATTTTTCACTAAAAATCTTGAAACACTTTTAGAGTCACAACGAGGTAAAGCTTGTGCTTCAATCCACTTAGAAACGTAGTCTACTGTAATTAATATATATAAGTTCCCAAATGAATGAATAAATGGTCCCATGAAATCTAATTCTTAAACATCAAAGATTTCAACTTCTAACATGAAATTCAGAGGCATTTCATTTCTTCTAGATATATTGCCTACTCGTTGACATCGATCACAAGTTTTTATGTATCTATAAACATCCCTAAAAATAGTAGGCTAATAAAATCTTGCTTGTAAAATTTTATATGCAATTTTATCAATCCCAAAATGTCCTCCAAATTCAGAATCATGACATTTCTGAATTATAAGCTTAGTTTCTTCATAAGGTACACATCTTCTCATAATTAGATCCTTACATTTTTTATATAAACAAGGCTTATCCCAAAAATATGCTTTTGCATCATGAATGAAATTCCTTTGTTGTTGCAATGTCATCATAAGTGTCAAAATATCACTTACAATATAGTTAACAATATCAACATACCATGATATTTTCCACTCATTAATATTATAAAGTTGTTCATCAGGGAAACTGTCTGTAATTTCATTGTCGATGTCAAATAATTCATGATTTTCTATTCTTGACAAATGATCAGTAATTTGATTATTAGTTCCCTTTCTATTAATAACCATAAGATCAAATTCTTGCATCAAGAGTATCCATCTAATTAACCTGAGTTTGACATCCTTCTTTTGCATTAGATATTTAATAACAGAGTGATCAATGTGCATAACACATTTAACTCCAATTAAATAAGATCTAAATTTATCTAAAGCATACACAATGTCCAATAACTCTTTTTTAGTGACAGTATAATTAATTTGTGCATCATTAAAATTTTTTTCATACATTTGTCCAATGACAGCTCCAATAGCATAATCACTAGCATCACACATCAATTCAAATGGTTTCTCCCAGTTAGGTGAAACTATAATATGGGCTGTGATTAATTTTTCCTTTAATAACTCAAAGACATTTAAACAGCTTTCAGTAAATTCAAATTTCTTGTCCTTTTCCAAAGGTTGGCATAGAGGTTTGGTAATTTTGGAAAAATCTTTAATTAAACGCATGCAAAAACCAACATGCCCAAGAAAACTCCTAACCTCTCTTACGTTAGTAGGGGGTGTTAGTTTAGATTTAACTTGAATTTTTGCAGGGTTTGTTTCCATACCATCTTCCGAAATTTTATGCCCTAATCCAATTCCTCCTGCAACCATAAATTGACATTTCTTCAAATTCAGAACCAAATTAGTTCTTTCACATAACTCTAAAAATTTTTCAAGATAATTTAAGCATGCGTCAAATGATGTTCCAAATACAGAGAAATCATCCATAGATACTTCCAATCTGTCATCAATTAGCTTACTAAATATAGACATCATACATCTCTGGAATGTTGCAGGTGCATTACAAAATCTGAAAGGCATTCTTTGAAAAGCAAAAGTTCCAAAATGACTAGTAAATGTTGTTTTTTCTTGATCCTCAGGAGCAATAAGAATTTGATGGTAAATAATATATCCATCTAAGAAATAAAAATATTTGTGCTCATCAAGTCTATTTACTATTTGATCTAAAAAAGGTAAAGGGAAGTGATATTTCCTAGTGGTAGTGCTTAATTTTCTATGATCAATGCAAATACGCCACCCAGTAACTTGTCTAATAGGTATTAATTCATTCTTTTTTTTTTGTGTTAACGGTCACTCCTCCTTTCTTAGGAACACAATAAATTAGACTTACCCACACACATTCTAAAATAAAATATATAATTTGAGTGTCTAACCATTTCAAAATTTCCTTCTTAACTACTTCTTTCATCATGGGATTTAATCTCCTTTGTGGATCAAGTCTTGGTTTATATTGTTCATCTAATATAATTTTGTGCATACAGATCGAAGGATTGATTCCCTTAATATCAGCTAAGGTCCAACCAAAAGCTTTCTTATATCTTTTCAATGTATCTAACACTCTTTGCTCTTGCAAATCATTTAATTCTGAAGATATAATTACAGGTAATGTAGATGAGTCTCCAAGAAACACATACTTCAAGTGGCTAGGAAATATTTTCAACTCAAGTTCAGGTGATTTTATAATTGATGGAAATAGATTTTTATCAGCATTTTCCATAATATCCAGCATCTCAAATCTTTCTTGAACATAATATAATTCTTCATTTTCTAATTCGTCCAAACTAACTTCATCACTCTCTTCAAATTATTTTTTATCTTCGAAATGTTCTTTCAATAAATGTTCACTAATTTCCATCCAAAAACATTCATTATCTCTTTAAACAGCAGGGTATTTCATAGATTTCGCAATGTTAAAGGTCACTTCTTGATCATTAACTCTCATAATTAATTCTTCTTTTTGAACATCTATCATAGCTTTTCTAATAGCTAAAAATGGTCTCCCTAAAATGATAGGTATTTCTTTATCTTCCTCCATATCTAAAATAATGAAATCCACATGAAAGATAAATTTATCCACTTTTACTAACACATCTTCTATAACTCCCTTAGAATATGTAACTGAACGATCTGCTAACTGAAGAGTTACAGAAGTAGGTGAGACTTTTCCTAATTCTAATCTTTTGAAAACTGATAGAGGCATAAGGTTAATGTTGGCTCCCAAATCACATAAAGCTCTTCCATAAAATTTTTCACCGATAGCACACTGTATTGTGAAACTGCTAGGATCTTTTAATTTTTTAGGAAGCTTTTTCTGAATAATTGCACTACACTCTTCTTTAAGTGCAACAATTTTGTTATCCATGAACTTCCTTTTCTTGTTCAGAATATCTTTCATAAATTTCACATAATTGGGCATTTGCTTTAAAGCTTCTACGAAGGGAATATTTACTCTTAACTTCTTAAGAATTTCTAAAATATTTGAAAATTGTTTATTATGTTTGTGTTGCTTCAATCTTTGAGGAAATGGTGGTGGAGGTTTCTCCACAGTAATTTTCATTGGTTTAAGTGAATATTCTAAATCTGGGTACTCATGATTCTTTTCTTTTTTGGTATCCACTTTCTCTTTTTCAGTTTTCGTTTCTTTTTGTACTCTTGTCTGCAATTTTTTTCCACTTTATAATTGTATCGCTTTTATCTGTTCTTTTCCTTGATCTTTAAGATTTGGTTCCACAGTATTAGTAAAAGTTCATAATGTTCGGTTACTAAGCGCAGTAGCTATATGCCCTAATTGATTTTCAATATTCTTAATAGCAGTTCCTTGATTTTGTAATTGATTTCCTTGATTCTGCAATTATTGACCCATATTTAATATCAGCTCTTCCATAAACAACTTCTTCTCGTTAATTTGAGTGTTGTTGTTAAATCCTGAGGGATAAGTAGGTCTATAGTTAACATTTCCTTGGTTGGAAGAATTTCCTAATGGGTTCACTGGGTTGTTTACCCACTGTTGATTTGTAGAAGAATTGTTATTCCAATTAAAATTTGGATGATTCTTCCAACCTGAGTTATAATAGTTTGAATAAGGGTTGTTAGGTCTATTAATAACAATTAAAGTCTTATATGAAGGTTGAACATCCATAAATTGCCCAGATGAATTATCTTCCATCATAAGAGGTGTTGGAGAATAATTCATCCCATAATGATCTAATTTCTTTGATATTGTACCAATCTGCGAAGCTAACATAGATATTACATCAGAATCATGGATACTAGCTACTCTTTTAGGATTTACCTTTTCAGAGGGTAATTGAAAATTTTTGGTAGCCATCTCTTTTATTAATGAATAAGCCTCATCAAAAGGTTTTGACAGTAACGAACCACCAGCCGCAACATCTTTAATCAATCTAAGTGATCCCACTAATCAATTATAAAAAGTTTGAATTATCAACCAATCTAGTAACGATTGATGAGGTCATTTCCTAAGAAGATCTTTAAATCTCTCTCAAGCTTTATATATTGACTCTGCATCAATCTGACAGAACGATGTTATGTTATTTTTAAGTTTAGCAGTTTTGGATGGAGGGAAATATTTGGATAGAAATTTCTGTGAAAGTTCTCCCCAAGTTCTAATAGATCCTGGTGCTAACAAATTTAATCACATCTTAGCCTTATCCCTCAGTGAAAAAGGAAAAAAGTATAAGTCTAACGGCATTGTTTGATACTTTGTCGTATTTAAAAGTAGCACATAGTTCTAAAAAACTAGCGAGGTGTAAATTAGGATTTGCATTTGGTGTACCTCCGAATTGATTGTTCTGCACCATTTGGATAATAACAGGTTTAAGCTCAAATGAATTAGCAGCTACATCAGGTCTAGGTTAGTGTTCATATTTTATTCCTTGATTGTTCATGTTGTTTTCCACTGTATCAGAATTTCTAGGCTCTCTTCTCAATCTACAAATTTTTCTAACAGCGCGTTCTAATTCCGATTCGTAGGGTATAAGATTTTCCGATCCAAATTTACGCATATAATTTGAAATCAGTACACAGTAAAATAGTTAACTAAATATGAAAGAAAGTTGTAATTCAAGTAAAAATTTTCTAATAATCCTAATTTGTCCCTTACTCTAATTATGATTTTTGTTTACTCACTCCCTGACAACAAAACTCTGAATTCATATATAAAATCAAAGTCATACAAACTTCAATAATAAATAAATTTATCTCTAATTTCTCCCCAAGAAAACTCTTTGAAGTTCCTCTGAATCTCTTCCTTTCTTTACATCACACAGAATTCCTCTTCGAAGCGGCAATGAGGAAGAAATCTCTCACTTTCCCTCCTCTCTTACAATCTCTCGAAGAATTCCTCACAATTTAGACTCTCTACACTTGTTTCACACTTCAATTTTGAGTCTCCCCTCTCTTCAAGACCTTTCTAACATCCAGGACCCATCTAATTTTCGGCCAAAATATTCTTTTAAAGTTATGGATGAGCTTTCCCAAGAGTTGCCTAAGCATCCCTTCAAAATTTGTCCTCTTCCAAAGTCTGGTTGGACATAACTGCCAAGCTCGACGCAGGCGGCCTCGAGGGCGCCGTCGGCGGACCTTCTTAATGAATTGATTCTAGAGTCTCAAAAAAATCTCTCTGTCGGCGAGGTCGATGGCGCCGTCGGCGCCCTAGTTCAATTCCTCACATTTTGATTATTTTTGCTCCAAATTCGCTCCTTTTTGTATCTTTTTGCTCCAATGACCCTATTTCATCATTCCTGCAACAAAACATCAAAAATATATTTCTTTAAGTACAATATCGTAAAAAACAGTATAAAATAGGTATGAAAATCTCAACATATTTTCCTTTGGTTAGTTGTGTTGACCAACTCCACAACTTTGTAGGCTTGAAGTCTTAATAACTTGGGATGATTGATCCATGTAACCTGGACTCATCCACCACTATCTGCTTAGGAAGTTTGACATTCGTACACATAGACACCTTTTGGCTTTGACGACAATTTTAGAAGTCCAGCAATCCAATCTTTGATAAAAACCATTCTTCCGCAACAATACACCTGACATCACCATCGCAATGAATCCTATCTTCCACACCAAAACTAAACATAAAGAAATTGACTTCCAATTTCTCCAGAATCACATCTCCACAGTGACTGTTTTGGTGAATCACATTGCCACACACGATCAAGTAATTGACAGTCTAATTGACGTGCTACTAAACTCAAGATTTTGTGATCTCAAAACCAAATTAACAATCCAAGACTTGAATTATTAAATTGAAGCGCTACTAGCCTCGTGATTTTGTGATCTCAGAACCAAATTAACAATCCAAGACCTGAATTATTAATTTGAGTGGCCCTGTTACACATAATGCACCTCAGTTGGTTAAAGCCACCAAGCTCATCTCCGCCATTCTTAACTTATTTTCTTATGTCCTTGCATAACTAATTCTATCTACACTATCTATACATCCCTATGTACAACATACTACTTATAGCAATCTAATTACTATTTATTTGTCTTCTGATGAAAATTTTAAAATTAAGTGCATACATTTTCTTTCTTGAAGACAACATTAAAAAACAGAGAATCCAGAGTATGGTCACTCCAAGTGGTGTCAACATCTAGGCGGCAAGTATTCTAGCCACATAAAGTCATTTAGTATTAAAAAAGGAATTGCACATTTTCCATGTTTTTCTTGATTTTAATATTTTAACAGAGCAAGCACGTAAAAGAATAAATGTAATTATTTTTTAAAAAAAATTCCATAATTTTCAAGCCAGTATTTTATTACTTTTAGGGAAAAAAAATTTGCATGCTGAAAATAAAGAGAAATATTTTTGTATGTAAGACGTACGCAGAGTTACGTCCATATTAGGTTATTCAAAGGGTACAGATAGGTTGCACTTAGATTATACCTCTTATAATTATTCCTGAATATTTCCCGAAAACGAGTGTATTTGTTTTCTAACTTTCTTGATTAAAAATATTTTTCTTCATTACTTATCAATTAATTAAAGAAAGAAATTTATGTTTTTTTTTTAATTTGATAATTATCGTACGCTTAAATATTAATATTCTATCTAAATAATTATTCATAATTATATTCATTTTTTAATTAATCATTAATATTTTTCTTAATATGTTTGTTTTCTGTACGTATAGAAAAATTTGGGAGTCATTTTTGTGCGCAACGGCTAATCAAACAGATAGACTGTCATTTAAAATAGTAATAATTAATATTATCACGGGTCCGATGGCAAGAAAAAAATATTTAAATAATTAACAAAGGGGTATTATCGTTGTACATATAATGTCGATGAGACCCATACGATTAACTATTTTTGTAAAGGATAATTACTTATAGATCGTCCAAAAGATTAATATTTACAAATTAACCCAAGTGTTGATTTTTTGAACTTTCGAATTGATACATTTTTACGTGCCACTATCAGACTATTCAGAAATTGATAATATATAAAAAAATGGGTTAGGGTTTTACCGTCAATTTTGCTATTCGTGTAAAAATGGATGAAGAGGTTAGTTGATTTGTAAATAATATGTTTTGGGTGACTTGAATGTAATTGCCACCTTTTTTTTAATAATGTTTTTTAAGAAAAAAAATATGCTGTCAATTTTAAAAGGTATTGTTTTTGTTTACAAAACCATTCTGCTTTGCTCTGTTGTGTTTGATGTATGAAATAATTGGATTTGGTTTTACTTAGGAGACCATCACTATACATGTCTAAAGCATTGAAGTAGACCTTCTACCAACTCATATCATGTTTGTTGAATCTAGACTTGTCTTGTGAGGCACGCCCAAAGATCGGAGTGGCATAAATCTAGACTGAGAAGTAGAGAGAGGTAGAGATGGAGAAAGAAATGAAGGAATCCACACAGATTTGTCCCGTAGAGGCACGTTGGAGTGTTCACTGGCTATGTGACCCATTTTATACATTGTAAGTGGGGGTTACAAGTAAAAATGTGAGAGAGATTTCCCTACAAGGGTGAATCTCGAGAGAGAAGAGCCTAAGAGGCCAAAGACTAGAGAGGCAAAAGGCAAACGTTAAAAGCCTCCAATATATGCTATAAACTCTCTATTTATTAGAGATAGAGGGCCAAAGGTAAAAAACTACATGATTGCGCTCTCTTTAATAGGGGTATAATAAGACATTATTGACATTTGTCATGCTTTTTTATATTTTTAATTGATTCTGACACCTTTTTGTATAGCTTGGACCTACTACCTGATATGTTAGTTGTTCGGTCGTCCAAGCTGGAGTTGGTCAGCTATTTCATTTGGGGGGTGTTGGTTGGACTTCACTCTAGAAAGCTGGTCAACTTTGAGAGTGGTAGTTGGTCGGCCTTTGTATGGTTGGTCGGCTTACTTGATTATAGTTAGTAAGTTGCCGGTCGGCTAGTGACTTTTTAGTTAGTCGTTGTAGCTTTTTATCAAAGTGATGCTCCTCATTTTACATCTTTTAATCTAAACAACTAAATTGACTCAAGATTCATGCAATCCTTTTTTGGGTGCACATATTAAGTTCTCCAATTTTTTTACTCTTTCATAGCGATAGTTGTGATAGGGATAATAAAATTTTTAATGCAATAAATCAAATCCTAAAAGTCATTATTTAATGCAATGATTAAACTCTCTAAATTTTTGTGCCCATAACCCTTATATATAAGACATAGTAGATAGTTCTAAGTATATTGAGTTCATCCCTCCTTTTGCATCCACTTGGTTTCTATGTTGTCTTTATAGAGAAGGGATTTGATTTGGTGCTTAAGCCTATTGACTGGGCAAATATGCTGGTTGTCTTTGGAGTAAGGAAGTAGTGAGGACTAGAAGGTGAGTCATAGTAGAAGAAGTGGGAGAAGAAGGTGGCTAGGATATCAAAGCCTTACTAGCAAGTGGAGGTAGAGGGGTAATCAGACTCAATCCGAGAGACATGATACACCAAAATAATATACTATTTTAAGCACATATTTTATACTTATTTTTGGTGATATTTCACTTTAAAGAAGGGTATTTTCATGTTTTTGTTGTAGGTATATCATTTTTTGGCATTTGGAGCAAAAATGACAAAAACAATGAAATTTGGAACTAAAACAGTGAATTTTGAGATTTTGGCGCATGATGCGCTGTTTGACAAAGAACTTGCACATGATGCCCTAGATCAGTGCATGATGTGCTAGAGGCAACTTTTTGCAAATTAAGGCAGTTTAAGATAAATTTTGTGTGAATTTTCAAAGGGACACTTATTATACACACCTATTGGAGCAATTTAATGCATCTAGACACTTTGGAAGGTTCTTTTATGAAGGGATATGTCTCTTTGATTAAATGACACATCTTTTAAATTCAAAAGAGTTGACTTTTGGAAGAGAATTTTGAATTCTTTTTCAAAGGAGACAACCCAAAACAAAAGAGAAAACTTCATAGAGAGGAGAAAGAGGGAGAGAGAGAAAGTTGGTGTGAGAGGCAAGAGGAGAGAAGATGAGATTTTCTTATAGGTTTGTAAGAGGAGAGGAAAAGTGAGAGATTTCTTCTTCATTACACTTCTATGAGAGAATTGAGTGGGATTGTAAAAAGAGAAAGGTTTGGAGAGAACTCCTATGGATTTGTTTGGGAAGGATTGTGAGATAAGTTGTGTCTTTTATTTATTTTATTTTGTAAACTTGTTTTTATATATGAAATATGTGTTTTGTCGTATCTTTCTCCTGAATTCTTAGTAGTATTATTTATCCTTCTCCCTACCTTGAGATATGGTTTTGTGAAGAATTGAATTTGTTTTCTACGATTTTAAATGTTAATAATTTGTGACGATTTAAACTTTGATCTTCATTTACTTTTTGATCTTACTAATTAAAATGTTAAAACTTGTTGAGAGACATGTTCTAAAAATGGATATGATTTCTACAACATAGGGAGAATCACATTTGATTTCATGGAAGAGTATGTCATCCATGGGATTAGGAGCAAATAAATAGGGAAATATACTTTGTTGGATGCAGAATTAAAAATTTTAAGGAAACAAATTAAAATCCCCAATTTGGTTCAATTGATTGGAAACTGATGCGAGATTGTTAGCCCTCAGGTGAGGGAGTAGTGGGAGCTCTGGAGTGGCAGCCGGTATCCTCCTAGCCTAACCATAAAATTAGGGACCAAACTCTAGATTAGTAAATATTTTTTATAACATTCGGAAGATGGTAAGAAATAATATTGCTCCTATTTAGCACAAAACAGTTTTTATATATTTTTTCAAATGATTTCAATTTCTTCTCAATCCATATACTCTTTGTAAAGGGGAAGGATACTTTCTCAAATTTAAACTTTTCATCAAAACGAAAACTTTGTTTAGTTTTCATAATTTTACTTTTGAAAGATAGTTCTTAGTTAATTAACTTTGTTTTTCAACTGCATTTTAAATTGCATTTACCTTAGTAGTTAATATTCAAACTTTGCACTTTACTTTTATTTTTGTATTTTTATATTATAAAATCATTTCAAAAACTTACTTCAAGGATTTTCTAACTTCCTTGTGGGATCGACATCTATGAATCCATTAGAGCCCTTTATTACTTGAGAGACACATATACTTGCGTTGATTTTAACTGGGATTTGACAATTTAAAAAGAGTTTTAAAAGATAAACTATTTTCATAAAAGGTATTTTTGTAGGGATTATATTACATATTTATTATATATCTTCTGTATATAATTTTGGAATATTGAAAAATATTTGAAATATTTACACACTAAATCTACCCTGCCCATCAAAACTCTAAGGAAAGTTCAACCCAACACAGGGAAGAAGTTGGTTGGTTCAGAGGTTGGTCTGTCAACAAAAGCTTCTATGGGGTTTTGGGTTAGCAGAAAATAACTAAAGCTCTCCCACCGAATGATGTTTTAAGAGTTGGTGGTATTGATTAACCGATTAAAGGGAAGGGGACGATTATGATCTCTCATCATTAGATATAGGAGGAGCTACTTGGTCCAAGCTGAATTGGATCTTAGGTTTGTGTTTTCATTTTTTTTCTTTTTAGCAAAATTTTTTATCTACTGCTCATTGACTTTTGTTTCTTATAGTAAAGGACATTTGGATCTGGACTTTCTGAATTCTTCGTTATAGCTGAAATCCAACTGTGCTAGCAACTTCTGCACCCTAAGTGTTGGTTGATAATTACAAGAACATGGTCAACCACTCAGTTGATCCTGTGAAGATCTGGGAGGAAACTGAGGCATGTCGGATGTTTTTGATAACCACGACTTATTGCCTAGGTGAGATGAAAGTTTTTTGGGTAAGGTGAGAGGAGGATCTTCATGTAGTGCTAGAGAATGCTTAAGGAGAGAACCAATCTTTAGCATGAAGTTTTTAACTCAAGGAAAATGCTTTTGTAATGAAGGCCCATATTGAGGCTAGTTGAACAAACTAGTTTAAGCTTAGTTGTCAAACGATGTATAGGATGCTGGTTAGAAAGAGTTTAGTCTTGACTAAGGCGGTCGAGGACCAGTTTGTAAAATATCTTCTGTCGGATTAAAATCTGAGTGTAGTTAACTTATTGTTGAATTAAAAATATTTAAATTTTTTTCCTCCTTAATTTTTTTGTTGTTCTCAAAATCTCGTGTAACCTTTTAACTTCCAATGGGTCCTTATATATAGGAGTTGAGGGGTTCAATTGTGTGATTGTTGTCTTTTCTCTCAGAGTTCTGATTCCTAATATTTCTTTTGCCATTCATTTATTTGATGGTTTCAAAGAAAAATCTGCATACTTTTGGTTTGGTAGCTACAACCGGGCAGTCCCCTCTTCGTCTGAAGTAGAGGGGGCCTTTGACTTCAACTCGACCACTAGGTTCAGAGCTACTCCCCCAAATAAGAAAGCAGCCATCATGTTTGGTGAAAGGTTAGTGGCCTACAAAGAACATCTACGGAATGGATTGAAACTACCCATGTGTGAGAGCTTAGAATGATTTTCAACTGATATGGTATCATTCCAGTGTAGATCAAACCAGACTTGATCATGACGATACTAACCTATGTTTCTTTCTACCGATGGAAAAAGATTCTATGGTTAACTGATTTACTCAGTCACATATTTTGTATTTGAATGGATTCAGAAGGATACAACCAATTTTTCATTATCGATCAACTACAATTTTAAGGCTTCAAAAATAAGGTCAAGAACTATAAGTATAACATTTCATTGCCTTGCATTTTGAGAGTCGGAGAATCAGGATTGTGCCAAGAAGTGATACCTTCAAGGTAGAATGATACAGGATAATCCATAGTCAAGGGGATAATATTGATGGAAAGTTTCTCTCAATTCTCCAGTACACAAATCCGGTGACTGTGATCATGGCCTTGTTCCCAATTATATTCTGACAAATGACAACAGACTTGAGGGCTGCCTCTTACACTAAAGAGGTCAAGCGAGAGAGAAAGGTTATCATTCGGATGAACAAGAAGAAGGCCAAAGTTGAGGCCATGATGAAAGGATTTCCCAAGAAGGAAGTTGAAGTGATTAAAGGAAGGCCGACTAAGTTCTGTGATGAAGTAGTCAGCTCAGTAGGTGAGGACATTCTTTTCTCTATTTTTGTAGTTATGGTTGTGATCCAACTAATTTTGAATATTGAACTAACCATCATTGTACGGAGATGTTCGGTTCATGGAAACTTTGATACATATCTATTGAAAGCAGCTTCTACGGAGCCACTCTGTTTTCCAGAAGAAAGTGGTGTTGAAGAATCTCTTAAGGAAGAGGTGATAGCACAATCAGCTTTCTCTTGCCATGACCCCTTATTCATTAGTTTATCTTCTAGGAGTGAGACCAAATCACTTGCCTCTACTTCCTAATAATAGTCCAAAAATACTTAAAGTAAGTATCTCTAGAGGAAGTACATCATAGGGAAGGGAAGGAACATGTTGCTGAGTTGACTACTTCACCTCCTCTTCAATATCAAAAAAATGGAAAGGAATCCAAAATGGACTACGCTTCTTGTGAGAGCTAGGGGGCTAAGATTTAGAATTCTTCTGATGCCTGATACATAGCCATCCATCAAGAGGTGTATTAGTGTAGTGCTTTTCCATTGATTGAAGTCTGCCCGTCCAGCTTTGTGGAGATGATCTGGCTAATTGCATTTGCTA
Source organism: Phalaenopsis aphrodite (assembly GCA_003013225.1). NCBI lineage: Eukaryota > Viridiplantae > Streptophyta > Magnoliopsida > Asparagales > Orchidaceae > Phalaenopsis > Phalaenopsis aphrodite. The sequence continues at coordinate 727,159 of NEWO01000163.1, read as the reverse complement.
CGACTCTCCAGGCACTTGAGCAACTCAAAATTTGTAAGAAAGTTGATTGCTACCAGCTTAAATAATGGGAGGCTTTTTACATCCAGTAAATGACACTTTGCCAAGCTGAGATGAAGTAGGTCACTGACCAAAGGAAAATATGTTGAGATTTTCATACCTATTTCATACTATTTTTGATGTTATTGCACTTTAAAGAAAGATATTTTTGATGTTTTATTGCAGGAATGATGAATTAGGGTCATTGGAGCAAAAATATGCAAAAAGGACCAAAATGTGAATATTGAACTAGGCCGCCGATGAAATTTTCGACGTCGCCGACGACAAGATTTTCCGGAGACTACAAGACAAAAATTATCTAGAAGCCCGCCGACAGCGCACTCGAGGCCGCCGATGGCGAGATCGACGGTTATGCCTACTCAAGCTTTGGATAATGCCAAATTTTGAAGGGATGCTTAGGCAACTCTTGGGAAAGCTCATCTACAACTTTAAAAGAACATTTTGGCCAAAAATAGAAGAAGTCTAAGGAGAGATTTCTTCCTCCTTGCTACTTCGAAGAGGAATTCTATGTGTTGTAAAGAAAGGAAGAGATTCAGAGGAACTTCAAGGAGTGTTCTTTGGGAGAAATTAGAGATAAGTTATTTACTTGTTGTAGTTTGTATGACTTTAATGTTATATATGAATTTTGAGTTTTGTTGTGTTTTTCCCATGAGTTCTAAGTAGTTTTCTCTGACTTTCTTCTTGTCTAGAGTTTTGTGAAATGGTGATTTGAATTGGTGAAGCCATGAAAATTTTTAAGAAATTGTGATGATCTTTTCACTTAGATCTTAATTTACTTTCAATCTGGCCAATTGATTTGTTAAAATATGTTGAGTTTTACAACTAAAGTGAAGGTTACATCCAAGATTCAGGGAGGTCAAAGCCCTTGGAAGTTGGTGCAAATAAATAGGAAAATATTATTATCAGGCGAAGAATTAGAGATTTTAGAGTGACAGACTAAAATCCCCAATTCGGTCCTATCGTTTGGGTGCTGATGTATAGATGTTAGCCCTCAGCTGAGGGGAACCTAGGAGATCCGAAGTGAGAGTCGGTTTCCTCCCAGCCTAGCTGCAGAATCAGTAACCAAGCATAGGATTAGTCAATTTTCTTTATGCCTGGACCAAAGGGTAAAGAATATGTATGCTCCTATTTGGCACAATATAAATTGAACTAATTCATTTTATCCATTCACTATAATTTCTTGACAAGGAGAATGATGCTTTCTTATATGTTGAATATCACAATTACACCCTACTTTCTATCATTAGTTACTTATTAGTTATTAAAATTATCTATTTATTTCAATTGCGTATTAGTGACAGATAAGTATATTGAACGTCGTTGTTGTGATTAAAGTCTTGCTTTTCTAAAGTCTTAGTCCGTAATTTTAAACAACTCCCTATGGGATCGATATCTAGGACTCCATTAGAGCCCTATATTACTTGAGCGATACGTATACTTGCGTTGATAAATTTGACTTTAACATTATTGAATATTATAATTACACATCTTAACCAAATCAGACACATCTATAAAGTTTCAATCAAGTCTTTGGACATAGTTGCTGGAAATTAAAATCTTCTAGTAGCGTCATCAAATTTTGTATTAGTCGATTACAAAAAAAAAGTCGGTCAAGTTTTTGGCGCCGTTGCCGGGGAGTGATTGAGTGAGTAAAATCACGATCATAGTAACGAACAAATTAGGATTATTAAGAAAGTTTAACTTAAATTGCAACTTATTTTTATATTTATATTTATGTTAATTATATTACTGAGTACTGATTTCAAATTGTATGCGTATGTATGGACTTGAAAATCTTATACCCTACGATTCAAGATTAGAACGCACTGTTAGAAGGATTAGAAAATTAAGAAAAGAACCTAGAAATTCTGATACAATGGAAAACAACCTGAACAATCACAGAATAGAAAATGAGCAACAACCTAAACCCTTAAGAGATTATGCAAATCCTACAGCAGATGAGATTCACTTATCTATCCAAAATCCTGATGTAGCTGCTAATTCATTTGAGCTTAAACCTTCTATTATCCAAATGGTACAAAACAATCAATTTAGAGGTACACCAAATGAAGATCCTAATTTACATCTTGCTAGTTTTTTAGAACTATGTGCTACTTTTAATCATGGCAGAGTATCAAACGATGTTGTTAAATTTAGATTTTTTTCCTTTTTCACTGAGGGATAAGACTAAGATGTGGTTAAATTCATTAGCACCTGGATCTATTAGAACTTGGGAAGAACTTTCACAAGAATTTCTATCCAAATAGTTCCCTCCATCCAAAACTGCTAAACTAAGAAATGACATAACATCGTTCTATCAGATTGATGAAGAGTCAATATATGAAGCTTGAGAGAGATTTAAAGATCTTCTTAGGAATTGTCCTCATTATTCGTTACTAGATTGGTTAATAATTCAAACTTTTTATAATGGATTAGTGGGATCTCTTAGATCGATTATAGATGCTGCGGCTGGTGGTTCTCTAATGTCAAAGCCTTTTGATGAGCCTTATTCATTAATAGAAGAGATGGCTACCAACAATTTTCAATGGCCCACTGAGTGGGTAAATCTTAAAAGAGTAGCTAGTATCCATGATTCTGATGCAAT
>NEWO01000163.1:684553-715702 GCA_003013225.1 Phalaenopsis aphrodite | reverse complement strand
TCTTCTACTCTGTTACCGACCTATCACCTTAATGAGGTAACTAGAGATAGAGTTATTCGGAATTTCTGTATTCAGAATAGTAGAACTATAAATCTAGGGAGAATAATTCTTAAGAATATATTGACTACAGCGATGAGTGAGACTAGTGGAGATCTAGGACATCCTGGACTTATTTATGTAATTTGCAAACTTTCAGGAGTAAAATTTGGAGATGAAGAATGGGTTTATCCTATGAAACCCATTAGTAAAACTAATTTAGTTTATCCTATGAAACCCATTAGTAAAACTAATTTAAAGACTTATGAATTCCATGAGAAATGGAGAACTGGGAGTAGAAGTCAAGAACATTCTACTAGTAGAGATGTCCCCTCTACAAGTTATGAGCTTCCACCTTCTAGTTCCCCTACCCTCTCTGATTTGATGAGTGAGTTAACCTTGTAGCGGAAGAGTATAGAATTGATAAGTGAAAGGATTCGAGGTTTATAACGTTGACATGATTATGATAGTGAGTAACTGCAGAGGCATTCAAATTTTGAGGTAGCTTATTATGAAGCTCATGCCCGACACTATAGAGGTGAGCCTGATGTTACATTTCATGACTACCCCTGATATACTTAGTATCAACCCAATCCACCTGCTGATCAAGGAGATGAAGATATAGCTTGGGATTTTGATATAGAATGAAATTGATGTACTTATGTTTGTGTTTTTATTTCTGTGATCTTTTGTAATATAAATGGATGTTTGTGTATTTGGACTTTCATTTTTATTATTTTGTGTACTTGGATAATTTTAACTCTTATTATAGAGTTAGTATGGTAGTTAAATGTGCATGTGTAGTTTAATAGATGTTGAGTAGTATTGTGGATTGTAATGTAATGTGATTTTTATTTCACATTTTAGTTTTAATTGTTTAGTATTGTGGTTGTGTTAGGAAATGTTGTGCTTTTTTAATATTTCAGTTTTATACTTATTTCAAAATTTCATTACCCAGAAATTCCTCTAATGATTTATATGTATAGAAACTCCTAATATTACAGACCAGGTGAATTAAAAATTTGAGAAGGCCTGCAGAAATTTCAGAATGATAAAAATGCCTACAATACTGTGGTATGATTTGCATTTATAATTTTTCTTTCCACCTGTATTATTTCATATTTAAAATTTTAAGTTTAGGGGAGGGAAGAAAAACATTAACTACTAGATGTCCTCTATTTTAATATTTTCAAAAATTATTTATATGATTTCATGTAATGAATTTAAATCAAGTAACTATATTTTTATTACTATTTAAATATTATAGTAAATTTAAAGAAATATTTTTATAATGAAAATTAATTTTTGTAACTAAAGATATTTAGTATAAGGGAATAAGATTATAGTTAACTATTTAAAGTAAAGGAAACTATATTTTGAAGTATTAAGAATCTAGAAATTCATTTGAGAAGAAAAGATTGGGGCTCAATGATGTAAAAACAATAAAATATTTATAAGGTAAAGAAATGCTTTGAGTTTCAAATTTAGGGAAAGAAAAGTGAAGTTCAAAATCATTAAAGGCTATCCAGATATAGTAATCCTCACTTGAAAATGGAAAAAGAAGGGATTGAAAACAATCCCTGAAAAGAAAAGAAAAATTATATATAGGATTGAAAACAATCTAAATGAAAAAGAGAAAAGAAAGAAAAAGTATGGAAGTGAGGAGAAGCTTGAGGATATGCCAAATCAAAAATTGGTCTCACTGGACCTACCTAAAGGGAAAACTTAAATACATTTCTGAACTTATATTTATGGAATTAGATCTTTTACTAGTAGAGTTTTCATGAAGTTCATATCTCTTGAATATTCTAAGTGACTTAATATTGCAACATATAGTCATTCTTTAAATAAATAGAAGACTAGAACTCTTAAACTTGATGACTAGATAATCTGGTAGCTACAGAATTAACTCAATTACTTGAATTTTTTCTGAAAATCTCGCTATGATATTTATTTAAATCAAACTTATAGTATTTCTGAATTAAAACTTTACTGCATTAGATTATAACTTTTATATAGTACTAAAATTACTTGAGGACAAGTAATGGTTAAGTTTGGGGGATTTTGACCAAAGGAAAATATGTTGAGATTTTCATACCTATTTTATACTGTTTTTGATGATATTTCACTTTAAAGAAAGGTATTTTTTATGTTTTGTTGCAGAAATGATGAGTTAGGGTTGTTGGAGCAAAAAGATGCAAAAAGGAGAAAATTTGAAGCAAAAAGGACCAAAATGTGAAGATTTGAACTAGGCCGCCGATGGCGCCCTCGACGCCGCCGACAGCGAGATTTTCCCGAGACTACAAGACAAAAATTATCTAGAAGCCCGCCGATGGCGAGATCGACGGTTATGCCTACTCAAGCTTTGGATAAGGCCAAATTTTGAATGGATGCTTAGGCAACTCTTGGGAAAGCTCATCTACAACTTTAAAAGAACATGTTAGCCAAAAATAGAAGAAGTCTAAGGAGTCTAAAGTGTGCTAGAGGCCTTAGAGGTTACCTTTAATGTATAGAATTTCCATTAGAGTGTAATAATTATGAGGAATTCTTCGAGAGATTGTAAGAGTGGAGGGAAAGTGAGATATTTCTTCCTCGTTCCTACTTCGAACAGGAATTCTATATACTGTAAAGATAGGAAGAGATTCAGAGGAACTTCAAAGAGTGTTCTTGGGGAGAAATTAGAGATAAGTTATTTACTTGTTATAGTTTGTATGACTTTGATTTTATATATGAATTCTGAGTGTTGTTATGTTTTCCCCATGAGTTCTGAGTAGTTTTCTCTATCTTTCTTCTTGTCTCGAGATTTATGAAATGGTGATTTGAATTGGTGAAGCCATGAAAATGTTTAAGAAATTGTGATGATCTTTTCACTTAGATCTTAATTTACTTTCAATCTGGACAATTGATTTGTTAACATATGTTGAGTTTTACAACTAAAGTGAATGTTACATCCATGATTCAGAGAGGTCAAAGCTCTTGGAAGTTGGGTGTAAATAAATAGGGAAATATTATTATCGGGTGAAGAATTAGAGATTTTAGAGTGACAAACTAAAATCTCCAATTTGGTCCTATCGTTTGGGTGCAAATGTGTAGATGTTAGCCCTCAGATGAGGGGAACGTGGGAGCTCCGAAGTGAGAGCCAGTATCCTCCCAACCTAGCTGCAGAATAAGTAACCAAGCATAGGATTAGTCAATACTCTTTATGCCTGGACCAAAGAGTAAAGAATATGTATGCTCCTATTTGACATAATATAAATTGAACTAATTCATTTTATCCTTTCACTATAATTTCTTGACAAGGAGAAGGATGCTTTCTTATATATTGAATATCACAATTACACCCTACTTTCTATCATTAGTTACTTATTAGTTATTAAAATTATCTATTTATTTTAATTCCCTATTAGTGACAGATAAGCATATTGAATGTCATTGTTGTGATTAAAGTCTTGCTTTTCTAAAGTCTTAGTCTGTAATTCTAAACAACTCCCTGTGTGATCGATATCTAGGGCTCCATTAGAGCCTTATATTACTTGAGTGATACGTATACTTGCGCTGATAAATTTGACTTTAACATTATTGATTATTATAATTATACATCTTAACCTAATCAGACACATCTATAAAGTCGCAATCAAGTCTTTGGACACAGTTGCTAGAAATTTAAAAGTTCTAGTAGCATCATCAAATTCTTGTATTTGTCGATTACAAAAAAAAGTCGGTCAGTCGCCACCTTAAGGAAGGATGATGTCCCAACCAGGCTTGCTAAGAAATCTATGAAATGAGCCATGATAGTTGAGAGAAAAACAACAGTGGTAGATGAGAAGATTGCCACTCTCTCGGTTCTTCTGTTGATTATCGAGGAAGAGAATTAGGAGTTGAAAGCACAAATAATGATTATGAAGACAGAGAAGGAATTCCTTGAGGTTCTTTCTTCCCACCTAAAGCAAGAAATGATTATAAGTGAGTAGCTTCAGTTGACAACATCATATCAATTGACTAATTTATTAGTCAGACCTGGTTCACTCAAGTACACCAATTTTGATGAATTTTCTGCTCTTTATACCAATTCTGATTGGTCTTTTGGGGACAGCTCAAATGTCAAAGTTAAAGGAGGGTCTTCCAGTTGGATTCTTGATACTTAAAGATTTTTTTCTAATGAAAAATCTAATAAAGATAAATGAAATCTTTTGTACATATAAAAAATTTTTATTACAAGAAATGGCCACAAAAAAATTTCAATGGTCTGTGGAGAGAGTTACATCCCAAAAAGTAGCCAGTGTTCATCAGTTTAATGTGTTAGCTATCCTAGAAACCCAAGTAGTTGTCATTTCTATGAAGTTATATATTCTAGGGACAAATCCTCTGCATAAACTACAACCCAACAATGGAATGATGAATCAAGAAGTGATAGATACGACTATGTTAAACTTAGAGGCAATAAATGTCATAGGAAAAGTTGGCTATAATCAATACTCCAACACCTACAACCCAGGCTGAAGAAATCACCCAAATATCTCTTGGACTAATGATAGTCAGCAATGTGGAAACACTTTGAACAACCTTGTAGGTAGTTGGCAGAATAAGGAAAATCACCCCTAGAGACAGTAATACCCACTCGGATTTCAAGATAATTCCAACCATCCCAAAAGAAATTACCTAATGAGGAGTTAGTTAATCAACTGGAGAACACTTTGCAGACCCAAGCTATAGCCATAAAAAATTTGGACACTCAAAAGCGAGCTCAATGAGCAATAGACCCCCCGGGCCACTACCCAATAACAGTAAAGTAAAGCCAAATGACCAAAATTTAGAGCAGTGCGAAGTAGTAGGAACGAGGAATGAAAAATAAAGAAGAGCAATCTATAAGGATGAGAGCACACATAGAAAATATTTTTTAAGAAAATTGACCTCTACTATTTATATTGATCTATCTGAAAAACTTTTACGTCATTTTTCCAAGAACTACAAAAGCACAACAATGATGCAGGTAGTTTTACCATTCCCTATACCATAGGAACTGAGTTTCAAGGAAAAGCTCTTTGGAACCTAGGTGACAATGTCAATCTCATGCCTTTAAGTATTTTTGAACAACTTTAAAGAAAAGAAACTAAGTTTGCCAATTTGGCCCTTCAATTAACAGATCAATTTGTGGATCTTCCTCTAGATATAATTGAAATTATGTCTATCACAGTGGATAGATTCACCTTACTAGCTAATTTTGTTATTTTTTGGAGAGTCTTCTTAGCCACTTGTAGGTTTATTATTGATGCTCAGAAGGGGAAGGTAATTCTAAAACAAGAAGATAAAGAAGTCACCTTTGATGTCTTAAACTCACTTGTTCTTCCCTACGGCCCTAGGAATGATTAGAATAACTAAGTTAAAATGAATTGGGTAATAAAAGTCCAATCTATTGATATGAATGAGATGAACTTGGAAGAGCAAATGGTAATTGATGAATTTTTTGATTTGACTGACGATGATATTATTCTTCCTTTAGAAGTCCAACACCAAGACCCAAAACTGTTAGGAGAACACCTTAGTCTGCATTTCAAATCACTTAAGATTCTCTGATTGAAAGTGAGAGGCTAATGCAAAACCTTAATCAGTAGATATAACAGGATAAGTATTTTTGGGATGGAGTTAGAAAATAATAACACTTGAAGATGAGAGAGAAAACCTAGGACTACTTAAATATGAGTTGAGTGATTAGGACTACTTAATTGAAAATTTGATCATGGAGACCCAAGTTAGGATGATTTATGGGACTTTGTCGTATTAAAAGCAATAAACAATGCAATTTTTTGGGAGGAAACTCAAGCATTATTTTATATTTTGTTTAGCTCTTTTGCAATAATTTTTATTTCATATTTCTATTTCAAAGTCTGTATGAATGTGAGGGTTCTTTATGGTAGATTTATCATTATCAATGCCAGTCCTTCTACAGAGTAGATAGTTTACACAGAAGAGGGACGGCAAGAAATTTTTTTTGTATCATACTGAGGGTTTGTGCCACCACGATAGACTTTGGCATGATGGCGTTGCCAGCGGCGTCACCACACAGACAAATGGCATGACCATGCCAATTTTAGGTATGTCAAGCTGCCAATGACCCGTTTTGAGTAGGTGATATGCCTAAAATATATAGTATTTTTAGACACATTTTTATACCTATTTTTGAGATATTGCACTTTAATGGAAGGTATTTCTGTATTTTTCTTTCAGGTACAGGTAAAAATGTGAAAAATGCTCAAAGGAGTGAAAAAGGATCAAATTTGGAGCAAATAGGTGAAAAATGTGCAAAAGTGTTTTGGCGCTTAAGCGTCAGCAGAGAAGGCCACGCTTAAGTGCCATAGGTCCCGCGCTTAAGCACCAGTGGCACTTATTGGGTGAGTAAATTTGGTTTTTTGCAAATTTTGAAGAGGTTTTTGAGGCACATATTGGCTTAATAGGTGATTACAACCACAATGGACAAAAATTATTTTGAAAGGATGCATCTCTTGGGGAAATACATCAAATCAAGACACATTTTGAAGAGATACTAAGGAACCTTTTGGAGAATTATAAAAGAAGGAAGATTGAGACTTTGAAAGGGGTCCAGAAAGTACTCAAAAACTTTTGAAAGTTCTAAAATTGGGGAATTAGTTGGAGAGATTTTCAGGCACCACATATTTATCCTTTTTATTTTAGTTTTATATTGAGAATGTTGAAAAAGAGAAGAGATTCAAAGGAGCTTCAAGACTTTGGTGGACCTGAGATAAGTTTTTATATTTTGTTTTAGACAACTTTTGATTTTAATTGAGACTTGTTATTGGTTTCAAAACAATTTTTATTTTTAAACTAAATTGTGGTTTTATTTTCTCCATGGATTCTGAGTAGTTTTCTTTATCTTTCTTCTTAAAATGATATGTAATTAAGTGTTGGATGGAAGTTGTGGAGAGTATTGATCTTTAATGTTGGAAGAAGTTGTGATGATTTAAATCCATGTACTTCATTTACTTCTTGACTTGGCCAATTCGGATGTTAAAATTTGTTGTGAGAACATGTAAGAACCGGGCTGGTATTGTCTCAGTCAACAATTGGAAAGAAGCACATGAGGTTGTATGAATGAAAATGTAGTTAATATGATTCAGTGCAAATAAATAGGAAAATATTCATTGAAGGGTGTAGAATTAAAAGACTTTAAAGTGAGAGGTTAAAGACTCCAACTTGGTTTATTGTTTTAGGTTTTGATACGGGATCTTCTAGAAGGGAAGTTACCGGCGCAATAGCTCCAGTCTAGGCATTATAGTGCCCTCTACACGCTTCTGTGGCGTGATTGCGCTGGGCGGGGGGGTTATGGCACCATACAATTTGCACCATTTTTTCTCATTTTTGTCTCATTTTCTCTAAATGTCTATTTCATGTACCTGAAACCAAAAGCATACCAAATACCTTACCTTAAAGTTCAATATCACTAAAAATATGCATAAAACGATCATAAAATATGCATTAAAAATAAGTAATTTTAAGGTGGATCATCTTCTTCCTCCCTTGATTAAAACCTTCAAGGACGAGTTTTTCTCGATTTTGTGAGTGTTATGACACTATTATATGATAGGAAGGAATGACACTATTATAAAGAAGACAAGTTATTGTAAGTTTAATATGTTTTTTTCTCTTATATGGAATCTTGCATAGTTTTCCTTACTATGGATTTCTCAATGATGTATTGTTAATTCTTTGTGATGTAGGGGTAGTGCATTTAATCATGATTTTTTGAAATATTTTTTGTTAGTGTTCTCTTAACACTTTCATGAACAATGTTATTGGTTAACTTATGAAAATTATTTACTCTTAGTTTGACCAACTAAGATGTTAAACTATTTCGTGAAATTGATACCTCTAATCCTTGTGTAGTGAGAACAATGGGTTAACCATATAATTCTAAGAAAATAGAAATATTCTTGTAAAATTGTACAATCATTCCTAGGGTTCAAAACATTTATGCAAATTGACATGGGGATTGAGGAAGTCTCAACTTCATGGATTATAGGCTTCTTTTGACCAAGATATAGGCATATGGAGTAATATATCCTCTATTGAGAACAATTACAAAGGAAAATATTTAGGAAAACCATGATCATCAGAATACCTAAATCGCAGAAGCGCGAACATCATCATTCTTGAAGGAACTCACAAGATCATTCCCACCGTTTATGTTTTCAATTGCATAAAATTTACTCTACTTTTGCTAGCATCTTATGACTTAGACCTCCTTTACAATCATGTCATGCTAGGTTCACTAAATTAGTAAATTAGAGCTTTTTTTGTAAAAATAATTGTTAAAACTTTCCTCGTATGATTGATATTGAGACTCTTAAACCAAAAACTAATTGACACGTGCACTTGCATTGTGCAACCAAATTACTTCGTGGTAAGTTTTAGAGCATCACAACACATCCTCGGTAGCTTGGCATAACCCTAATAATCTTCTAAGGCTGGCTATACTGTCCACACAGACCGTAGAGGTGGCAATAATCTAGTCCTCCATCGTTCCATCGTATGGCTCGATTAACATCATTTGTTTTAAATAGAGTGGACTGGATGAAGCTCTGTAATCATCCCAAAAGCAATAGAATACACGCAATGCTCAACTTCTTTAAGATCTCGAGCTAAGGTGAATGAAATTTGACAACGATTGATTAAAAAATTCAAATAACCTTAAGGATTACACATATACAACTATTATGCATTCAATTTAACATTTCCTTCACAAAAGACCAAACCTGAAAGAAAATTTGTAGAAGTAGGTCATTACATTTGCCTCAGAGGTGAGACATCAATTGGGTTTGAAAGAGAGATTTTTCGTGGATGTGCACACCTCCTTTAAGTTCGAAATCGATTTAAACTTGGGTCTAAATATAAGCTAGACCAAACGGTGTCTTGGGTTAGTGTTGGATAGGGTTAAAGGGTGCAGGATAAAGGGGATTTGATTGAGGAAGAGGTTTTGGTTCTCTGTGAAGTCATAGGATGGTTAATATTGTGTTTTGAGATGTTTGATTATAAATCCTTGAGAAGTCTTAGGGTAGCTTAGTGAAACTTCCTAGTGGTGAGAAAAGTCTAAAGATGCCGAGGATGAGCTGATTATGTTCCTGGCTTGAGTTTGGAGGCAAAAGCATAGAGTTTGGTTTTGGAATTAAGGAGTTTCCCAACCATTTGGAGCTTTCATATTGAGGCCACTTATAGACGTGGAGGCCATAGATGAGCTTGAGAAGTGCTCAAGGATCTTTAGTGATCCTCTGAGAGCTTGCTAGCACTTGGAAAGAGGGTGGCTAGTGGCTTTGTGCAAAGAGAATAAGCTTTTCCTTCTTTTGAGCGTTTGGGTAAGGGAAATCCAATAGCCTTGAGGTGGCATGGGAAAGGCTAAGGCTAATTGGAGAAATCTTGGTTTTATGGTTGAACCCACGAAAGGTCTGGTGTTGGTCCCCATAAGTTGATTTTGGTCTTAGTTTACTTGGATGATTAGTGTCAAGCCTTATTTTGGGTGTGGCGAGAACGTGGAATTTAGCATGGTTGAGCTTTGCCTTTAGTTTTTGTCTTAGGTTTGAAAAAATCTAATTTTTATTATTAGGTTTTTATGTCATGGGTAGGTTGATTTTATGGTTTATTAGTTTTGGGTTTTATGGTTTGGCTTTGGGTCATGGGTTTAATATATATGATTAATTATAATTTCTTGATTTATATTAATTATTTTTTTATGCTCATTAATTTAATTGTTAGTATTAATGTCTCATGTCAATTTAACCAATTTTTTTAGTTTTTTTATATATGAATTTATTTTATTAAATTTATTTTTAGGTTATTTAGTTTTTGTCTTATTTAGTGGGCTTGAATTTTTAAAATTTTTATTTAATGTTCAGATTTTATGGTTTGAAATTTTAGTTAGGGTTTGACTTTTTATTTGATATATCTAGTGAATTTAGCTTTTGATTTTATTTTTTTTTTTGGTGTATTGAATTTTCATTGTGTTGGGGATTGACTTGACCATATGTTGATTTGGTAATTAGCTGATGCAGTTTATTTATTTTTAATTTTAAAGTTTATTGCTTTAAATTTGGTTTTTGGTTTTAGTTGATGTTTTGGTGACTTAGGTTTTACTGATTTTAGTCTTAATTCGTGCTTTTAATGAGTGGATTTGACTTTTTTCTTTGCTTTAGATTTGGCGATTTTAGCGGTTTAATCTATGGCTTTTATTGGAAGAAAGACTTGGGTTCAACAAGCTAGCCTCATACCCAATGAGCTTCTTTTCAAACCAGATAAAAGGTCCTTGGTTTTGTGAGTTCAAGGTGGGCTACCAAAAGAAGACCAAAGCCTTTAGGTTCAAAGAGTCACTTAAGTCGCTTTCTCCCAATGGGTACTCAGCTTGGGCTCCAATGATCTAACGCAAAAAATCTCAACTAAAAGTTGAGGATTTGGAGTAAAGCATATGAAAACCTAAGGAGTGAAAATTTATTTGGAGTTCTATAATGCTTTTAGCCTCATCACCAATCATCCAAAGAGAAGCACAAGAAAAATTCTAAGGCTAGAATCTGGGCTCCTAAAGAGGATAGACCTCATTCAAAAATTTGGTCAACAAACACACATTGTTACACACACATAAACATTGACGTTACTTTCTCCCCTTCCTCTCTTAATTTTCTCTTTTTTCTTGGTAAGTTAACTCAAGTATGCCTAAGTTAGTGTAGGGCTCAGGTTAAACACTTTTTGCAAGGTCTAATGCTTGTTTTAGGTTGGTAGTTAGGTTAGGGCTCAATTTGAGTTGGGTAGTGTTCCAATTTAAGGTGGCTAGTTCGGTTTAAGTTGGGTAGGGTTTCCGTTTAGGGTGAAATAAGGGGTGATAGGTTGGGCAAGGTTTTGGTTTGAGGTGGCTAAGTGGGTTTAGGTTGGGTAGGGTTTTGGTTTACGATGGAATAAGGGGCTTGGTTTAGGTGGAAGTGAGAAAATAGTAATAGAGGGTGATGGTTCAACCATGGTAAAGAGAGGGTGAATGGCGGTTAAAATATAATACAAAATAAAAACAAGATAAGCCCCATCATGCAAAACAAAATTGGAGAGTAAATAACAAGTAACATACATAAGGAACAACAAAGTTGAAAAAATAAGAACAAAGAAAACATGTTCTACACTATGCACAAATTAAATTGAAAGGGAAATAATAAAGAAAACATGGTTCATATCATGAAAATAAAATATTAAAAAAGAAAGAGAAATATCACATGGTTCACATCATGCACTAATCAAAATGGAAGGTAGATTTGAAGTGTGTGAAATTACCTTCCTTTTTGGTGTTATTCCTTGGTCCCTTCATGTTCTTACCTTACTTTGGCTTCCATTCTTTCCTTGTTGTCTTTCTTAGTTTGGATGATTGAAGAGAAGAAAATGTGAAGAGGAATGGGCCTTGGGTTCTCATTTTAGAGGGGAAGAAGAAAGAGAAGGGTGGAACGGAGAGAAACAGGAGAGCGTATTTTTGTTTGGAGAGGATGAGAGGGGAGAAGAGGGGAGAGATTTATGTCAAAGGGGAGAAAAATGAAGTGGAAATTCAATAATGAGAAGAGAGAGAGAGAGAGAGAGAGAGAGAGAGAGAGAGATGAGTTGGTTTTGGATGATGTGCGGTGGTTATAAAGGAATTTGGGGAAAATTTAATAAGGGAATGGTTGAAAGGGGGGATTTGAAAGTGGAGAGAAAATTTTTGATATTAAAATAGAGTATTTATTATGGTTAGGGTGATAAACATAATTATAGCTAGTTTTTGAATTAATAAAGCAATGAATCCAATTGTCCAAACCATTTTGATATAGGAGATGTCTAGCTCAAGTTATGGTCAATTGAAATGTAAGGATGGTTACAAAATGGTTACAAGGTTGTTACAAAGTGGTTATGGTTAAAGTTTTGACTATGGATTGTTAGGTAGAGAAAAATATAAGGAATTTGATGGTGTAAGTGGCTTTTATAAAAATAAGCTCCATGTCAAGATATTTCAAGTCAAAGTGGACCCAAACCTTATGAGAGAGATAATTTGTGGATTTTTTGCTTCATATTATTGAATTTTATAGGACTTAACTGTGTATTTTTAAATTTAGAACAACTTTATTTGAAGTTCAACCTCATCTTTAGGTCATTATGAGTTATTTATGGCCAAATTTCCCTTCATATTATTGAATTTTATCATTTTGCTTCTCCAAATTATCGTCAGCTCAACGGGCCCCCAAACAAAGTAAAATTTAGGTGCAGAGGAGCTCATTTGAAAGATTTAGATGATGTGGATGCAATGGTAAAATCCATTTTAAAAATAACGTTTCATTAAAAAAAAAATCATGTAATCATTTTTCATGCATAAAAAACTAGGCACATAGTTTTTTCATAAAAAAAGGTGTCTGATGACCACCTTGCTAGTTTACTTGCTTTTTATATGTGATTATTAAGGTTATAAAATTTAAAAAAAATGTAATTTGAATCACTGGATTGGCCTATGGATGAAATGATAATTTTAGGATTAGTGAAAAGGCACTATTCATGCGTGATCATTTGAATTGAAGAATTTTACATAAAAATAAAATTTTAAACAATTGTCAACTTTATTTGCATGGTATTTATATTTGAAAATAAGTATCATGTAACTTTTAAAATGAAAATTTAAATCGTACAATAAACACAAGAAAAAAAATTTAATCTTGGGGTGTTATTAATGAGGTTGGTTTTAGATCAAGTTTATGTTTGTGATTAAAATTTGTTTTCTTTGGAGTTTGTCTTAGTCAATTTTAATTTTTGTTAAGTTAATATCAATTATATTAAATTTATTTTTTTTCAAGATTTGGCTAAAGTGAAATACAGTTAAAACATAACTCAAGAAAAAGATTGACAGAAAAATGAGATCAAAATCAAAAAATATAAATAAAACTAAAAAAAACACTCCCAACAAACCAATTCTATAACTTAACAACAAACTTGAATAAATCAAACTTAAATGTCAAACCAAAACATACCTAAAAATGAAAGAGTACTAAACCAACAATAGTTCTCAACTCAAGTATATCACTCATAATCAATCACTTCCAATTTTTTTTAATCATCTAAAATCATTGTAAAAATCTCAAAATTCGTCCATTTGAGTCTTCAGTATCAATCTCCTCACAAACATTTACTGATGGTCACAAAAGTTATGAGTTAAAACTTTAATTAGAGTATTCTTGGGAGCCACAAATCATGAGATGTAATTAACTGTTAGGGATTTCCCTCATAGAGATTCCGAACCTCAAAATAAAATAAACATTATCTTATACCCATAAAGTAAGGAAAAAAATCTTGGTTTTTGGACCCATATATCTCGAAGATTTTCATCATCCAGATGGTTAGATTTATTCTAAGGTAACACTTCTATCCCGTGAGGTAGTATTTTACTCTTTAAATGTCATATCTGATCATTTAGATATAAAATATACTACCATTTTTTATCCCTGGTGAGGAGTCTTTGGGTCTTCATTAAATGATTAGAAATAATTTATAGAATTGGCTCTTCTATTGGGTTGGCTCCACTACTAGATTAGCTATTGCAGTAGGCCATTTTTCCTAGAGCAGATGGCTCAAAGGCTCTCTTGTCTCATTTCCAATCAAATAGCTTGCACTTAGATAACTCAATTGTCTTTTTGTCCAAGTTTTGGCTCGACTAGTTTTAGCCTTGTTCACTTGGCTTATTTAGCTTGGCTTATTCAATCAAGTGGACTACATGTTCTCATTGCAATGGGTTTGCCTCCATCATAATCTTCTATTTGTGATCATTAGATCTTTTTATGGTTAGTAAAGACACATTTTTTTGTACGTATTTTAGTTCGCCCATCCCCTTCTTGAAAGTCACGTTGTATTAAGAATAAGAGAATTTAATGCAAATGTACATCTCTCTTAATTTTAATTAATGATTCAATTATTGAAGTCCCTTAGATTTTGGAGCCATTGATTCCTATAAATAGGGCAGAATAGAACACCTTTCCATTCATAATTTGTTTTGCACCTTTCTCTTATAAGAGATGGCTAGGTTTTGTGTTTTAGGTGCTGGGATGGACAAATTGTCAAAGTCTCAGACTGACATTCCAACCAAATTTTAGATTTGCTTAATCTTCTAGGGAGACCTTACATAAGCTAAGAAGAGGAAAGAGACTATCATGAAGAGGAACAAGATTGAATTCCCACTATCAAATTGGGATGGGTCATCTATTTTGATCCTTGACATAGTGCGAAGGAAAATTCAGCCTAGTAGCCATTTTCTTAATCCAACCACTCACATTATGCTACATCTCAAGATCGTGTGATAGAGCAGGTCACTCAAGTGAGTTCTTGCATTCTTTTGTTGCTTTCATTGATTCTCCCTGGTGAGCCTGCCAAATGTGGTGTTTTCATTTTGTTTGTGGGGTCTAATCGTTTCAAGTCTTTGTAATGATCAATTTTAGTCGATATCCACCTACTACATTGCACTGAGCTGCTCTCAGTCTTTACCAGTTATGGAGTGATACAGGTGCAAGTGAGGCCCATTTTTGTTGTGGACATCATGAGCTTCTTAATCTTTTATCGGTGATGAGAGATTCCATGGTTTTTTTATTTGTTCAAATTTTTTTTTTTCATTCAAGGTTGGATCATGCAGATTTGTTCAATTTACCTTGGTCAGCAAATTCTAACTAAAAGAGTTGAAGAATAAGGTGAAGGACTGGAAGTAGTGATTCTGCTTGGGTGGTTCATTTAGATGGTCCTATTTATGGACATCTCATCAAAGGTAAAGGCCATGACATCGAAGAGATTACTACTAAAGGTGAGTACAAGTAAAAGGTCCAATTTGGGGGTCTTATTATACCTTGAGCTAGCATTTATTGACAAGGTGCTATGGACAAACTTCTTGAAACCAATGAACCTGACTAGAAAGGCTTCAATGCTTGTCGAGCAAAGAGGGAAGTGTTGTTGTCCCCTTAGACAATGATGAAGAGAGGCCACATGTCCACTTCTATAGTAGCAAAAGAATTGATCCCTAAGCTGGTTTGGGTCATGAGGATGAAGTTTTGGTAGGTGCAGATCTTGTTTACTCAGTTTCCCCTTTCTCTATTATTTTTTTAAGGATTTTGGACAGATGAACTAATTTTGATCGAGAGACCAACATATATGTGGACAACTAAGAGTCCTTTGTTAGTTGGAGGTCATTGAGGTGCGTAATAACCAGATGTCAAGAGAACAACAATCCAAGAAGGTTTGTGCCATCATGAAGGGGAGGCTTTAGTGGGAAGACAGGAGACATTTGCGTACAAGCGTTCAGTTAGCCACACTGACCTTCCAAGAGTTGCTCGCGAGGGATGAGGATGGTAGACATAATTTTGTTGGCTTTACTATATCTCATATGAGCATAATGCTAGAGCATCATGGAAACTTTTTCGGAAAAGCTGTCATCAAAATATCTCTACCAAGGTGGGTCAGCTCGAGCCATCTCAACTTAAGGAAGAGCGTCACAAAAAAAGGACTTAATGATCAAATCAAAGAAATTTATCCCTATTTCATATAGAAAGAAGTGCAAGGAGTGCATGTTCTGGTATACTCCAATGTTGTTTGAGGAGGTGAAGGGGAGTATCTGCACAAGAAGAAATATTTGCGTACAAAAAGCATACGCAGAGTTGCTTAAATTTTAGGTTATTCGGAGGGTATAATTAGGTTACACTTAAGTTATACCCCTTTGTAATTCTTCCTGTAACCTAAGTGTAACCTAATTATACCCTCCGAATAACCTAAAATGTACGCAACTCTGTGTGTGCTTTCCGTACGCAAATATTTCATCTGCACAAGAGAAAATTTTGCTTTGATGAACCTTTAGATTGATTAAAATTCTGACTCTATAGCTGCAGCTCACTACCTCTTTAATATTGTTGATGTCATATGATCTCGAACCACTGAAAAGCTCCAGTAGAAGTGAGCTTGTCCTGCTTGTACCGACTGATTGATAATTAAAATTTGATAGCCTATCAAGCATCTCACACTCAATCAGCTATTTGCCGCCAGAAGCACCGGGATCGGCTGGAGCCTGAAAAAAAGTTGGCTGAGGCGGAGAAGTTGAAAGAAGTCGAGGTTGAGGAGCTCATATAGTCAGAGCTACTTTCAATAGTTCACAAAGAAAACTGAGTCCTACGGAAATGGATGGAAGTGATGAAAAATGCTTTACGATTTCTTCGTTAAGCTTTATTCTCACCCAATACAGAAAGCTCTTACTTCAGAAAAGTACAAGGATGTAGTTTCCTACTGCATAAGTCAGTTGGAGAAGGTCAGGCTAGTCTCCTTTAAATGGACTGATCTGAAGAAGTTTTCCACGTTGATTATGACTTCGATAGCCAAAGGGGAGGAGGATGGAAGCTACCAAGATGATGGTGGGTTGTCTAATATGTAGGCCGATCCTTGCTCTTCTGTAATTTGCAATGTTTTTTAATAAACAACTTGTAAGAATGAATATTCGAAAAACTTATAAGCTAATTTTTTATTATGAATGAGAAATGAAAGTTTTTTGTTGATTGTGCCCTGCATTCTTTTCTCTATTTTATATATACCTGAATCGAGTGGTATTCCTGGCAGGGAGAGTTCATTTGGCTATAATAAATACAAGTGGATAATTCATGAAACTTAATTGACTGACAAATAAATTGGCTGGCCAGACTCTAAAGCCAGTTGTTTGAAGAATGTTGGAAAGTCTTAATAGATAAATGTGATCATATAGAGTTCATGTCCTATTGGATATGCTATCACCCGGTCTATATCTTACATCACCAATGTCTTGGCCACTTGATTAAGTTATTGTCTTGGACGGGTCACATCTTACACCAAACATGTTAAGCGAACTCTATCATAGCCTTCATGAGAGTAACTATTTAGCCTAGTAGTAGGACGATTCATGTGCTACCCATTGCAATTTTATCACAAGTGAGTAGGGAATCACTACCAGAGCTTCACTTGTGTTTCAAGTTATGTGACTTGAGAATTTTATGATGCATGAGGTTGATGGTTGAATAATTGTTTGATTGGTCACTAGCAACATTATCAGATAAATCTAGTTGTTTGTGTCTAAACAATGTTTATGGGTTGACTCATGTTCCTCTTATGTTAGTCGGAATCAATGTCACTCTAGATGAATTTTGACCAAGTTCCCTGAGCATCAATCGAATTGTACTACTTCTTGTGCAAACTATAGTTGAGTTTCCTAATTGTTAATCAACCTTGAGATCAAGTGCTATTAAAAAAATTTCCCCATGTATTGTACAAACTAAGAGTAAAAATAAGAAAAAACTAGAAATTTAATATTTATTTATTGTTACAGTTACATAGCTTTTAGATAAAATATTTTCAAGTCGCCTCCACTTCACATGTGGGGAACCTCCTTTCTCATATGTATTTAACTTGTAGGCTCTGAGAGAGACTCTTTGCTTATGTTGAATAGTTTTTTCCATGTCTGATCGAGTTTGCTTATTGATTGTTATGTGTCACTAAGTTAGCTTTCTTTAGCATGAGGTCCCCATCAGTGAATGTCTTTTTCCCTGACATGCATGTTATAATACCAAGTCATCGCTCTTTTTACCTCTTTAAATCTGAAGGCTGAGTTGGCTTATTTTTCTTCAGGTTACCTCAAACAGTGATCACCTCCTAATCACCCATATACTTCATGATTAACATGGAGATGATTGCTTGGAAGAATTTGAGCAAAGAAGACCATAGATAACATTGTATGTGAGTAGAGAGTCAACCACGAGAAAATCTGCCTTGTTTGTGAATTATTTATCATTTTCTATCCAATGATTGGCATTGACTCAAGTGTGGTTAAAAGACAAAAGGTGCTCAACCATCTTGTCAAATACTTTTTTGAATATGATGTTCACTGAGTTCCCCATATCGATGATTATACTTCTGCTGGTGATTAACAATTAGTGTGTTGACGATGATAACATCGTTGAATGAGTTTCCCTTTAGGGGTAAGCCTGCAATGGTTAAACAGATGAGAGGGAGTGAGCTGCATCATGGTGCCAGGGTAGCTGCACATTATTTTCTTGTCTATGGTCTTTTCAAACTGACTCGGAGGGACGCTTCTCCTTTATCCTTTCTAAAGATGGGAGTGATAATATTGGCTATTTGTATCGTAAGTACTCTGATTAACTCGCTCAAAATTTCATCAACAATTTCTTTTCATGGTCTTTGGATGGTTGCTCCATGCATTGTAAACTCCTTCATCTCCCTAGTTTTGATCAAATCATCAATTAAGTTTTGGAGGTGTTGGCATTTCTTAGTGTCGTGACCATAGTCATAATAGAACACATAATATTTCTTCGTGACTCAAAGATACAATGAGTTTCATCAGGGTTACCTTCTTGAAATGGTCTTTATTTTGGATTGTATCCAGTATCTCCGGTACTGAGACTATTAGAGGAGTTTCCTTAGTTATCACATAAGTAGGTGGCAGGAGATCCTCATATTGAACTGATCGTTGTTCAAGGTATTAAGCTCAAATTTCTTGTTAATGGGCTCTATCGATCACCTGATTATCTATTTGTCATTTTGAAACTTCAAAGCGAGCTCGGGTAAGAGGGCGATCGGTTTTTCTTTGCTTCTACCCTTCTTCATAGATGGTTATGGTTTTGGTTGGTGGGGGTGGGGGTTGGGGGTTGGGGGTGGTAGTTAGCTCCAACTGCTTGGCTATAGTCTTTTGTCAGTGCAATCTCAATGTGTAATCAATGTTTCTTCCTACTGTCCTTATTCATGAGCATGATGAGCGATCATTGGTTCTAAATCTTGAACCTCACCAGTCACCTTTGAAAATAAGTGATGAAGTTTTGCAATTTAAATTAAAGTTGATTTAATACGATGTATAATGTGTTAATTAATACTCTGGCGCTTTTATATTGCATGGCCTAATATGCTTTGCTGTTTCAGCAAAAACATACTTCTCTGAGCGCAGTAGGGATTCTCCACCTGACGAATGCTTCTGAAATCTCATCGCTTTGCCTCGTCTCGAAACATTGAACCCTACTCCATCGCTGCTCCCCCATGGGCCCATCTGGGGCCCACTGAAAATGGCAGCTTTACTTAAAAGAGTGCTAGTTAATTACGCAGGTGGCACACTTTTTAACGGCAGTATTTGCAACTTGGCTTTTGCACGTCCTTGTTAAGGCGTCTATCACTTGGGCCTAATCATTATTGAGCAATGAATCTGCAATTAAGTGGCCCCCCTATAAAAAGATTTTTCTAATCTATTTAACATGAGCTGAAACAACAGTCTCATGGCCCTCCTTCCCACCCAACTTTAGGTACACGAAATACAAATTATTATCTCCAAGTTGATTGTCGCCGTGGCGTTAGTAGAATCACTATAATCATGTTTTCATGCACAGAACATAACTATATTATTTTTCTTTCCATTATGTTGTGGGCTACTATTTGATGCAGTAAATACTAAGTTTTTTCTCTTAGTGTTGTGCAATACTTTGCACATACAATAGAAAGAGATTGTAGCTCTCCGAAGATGCAAAAATTGTCACATTGAAAAATGTGTAAGAAAAACATAATAATGAGACCTATCTTAATTAAAGGAGTCCACCATCTATGTAGATGATTGCAAAAGATTGTCATTTCCCTAAACTAGCATAAATGAGATTACAAAATTTAGATTGTCGTTTTGATTTTCTCTGAATTACTAGAAAATTTTGGAGAAATGGGGTTTTTGGTTGGATGACCAAGACAACCACGTTACAATGCTTAGGTGATGATATGCTTTGGCATTGGTTAACAACTTTTAAAGAGAATAAGGTGATGATGGGCATTAACATCAATAGATAAGCAGAGCATTGGGACTCTTAGTCCTAACTCAAAAGAATTTCTTTCAAGTGTTGTTGAAATTCAGAACAATGCGGAATACATAATTATTTCATTGATATGAGTGAGAGTATAAATAACTCTTACAAGATCCTATAATAGGAAAAATAATAAAAATAAATAACTTGAAAAAGAAAGATATATCACCAAATATCTCTAATGGGAGATATAGGAAATAGCATAAAATAGGAAAATAAATAATTCATAATCCAAGGAAATAAATATAAAATATGAAAGGAAACATCTTCTTAATATAAGGAAATAATTTAATCCTCATAACTTCTTATAGGAATAAATTATTTCCTAGTATAATTTCTAGCACTCCCCCTCAAGTTGAAACATGGTTAAAACCACATTTAACTTGAATTTGAAAACATCAAACAATGGGTAAGGAAGATCCTGTGAAGTAGAACTTGAAGACTTCATCTTGTACTATGGTTGTCTTTGGCAGTAGTTACTGTAGTGTCTGTAGGTAGGTGGAAGGTTCCTATAGATAATGCTGCATGGGAGTTTGCAGGTAAGTAGAAAGCAATGGTTGCAGTTCCTGCAGTTCTTGTAGGTGGACGGAAAACTCCTATTAATACAGTTACAGAGAATTTGTAGGGAAGTAGACAAATTTGATTGTCTTTGACAGCAGTTCCTGCAATGTCTATAAGTAGACTGAAAGCTCCTACATGTAATCATGTAGAGGAGTTTGCACGGAAGTAGACAACTGTGATTATCTTTTGACTGCAGTTTTTGGGTGCTTATAGGAAGACTCAAAATTCAGGCTTGGCTGAATTTTGAGTTTTTTCCTGCCATGTGTTTCGGCTTAGAGAGAAGATAGATGGGGTTTTTGGCAGTAGGGATGAAACCAACAAAGAAGGGAATGTAGGTTGGCTATCGGGTTTTTCATTCAAGTATACATCCAATCTCACCTCTACAATATGCTTTTTAAAGTTGTTTTGCAAGAAAACCTTTGATGAGCTTCTCCACTATGGTTGGGAGTGCCTCTAGAGAGAGAAAGTCCTACTCTTTGAACATGAATCACACATAGCAAATTCTATTGACAGAAAAAGCAACAAAAGAAAGGGTGACTGGAGACGTAGCACCCCCTGACGCTTGCACAGGGGGTGCTACGTAATACTACCAAAGTAAGGGCTGACGATGGAACCCTGAATTTTTTGTGGAAGAACAACAGAAAATGACAGAAAGCAGTGTCAAATTTGAGGGGAAAAATAGTATTGTTTCTTTCGACTGGGAAGAATAGTAGAAAAAGACCCAGATGACTTCGGCATAGTCGAAGCTTCCGGCTCAGGAAGGGTCGACCAGCAGATAAAGCTTGCAGGGAGAGAAGAAGAAAAAATTGTTGCTTCAATTACCAAGATGAGTGCCCCTCCCACGTACAGAGGATGGCAAGAAGGGAGTTTGACAATTCTCAAAAAAAAACCACTAGCCAGAGTAAAAAATTAAGCTATGATACCATGTTGAAATTCATAATAATGTAGAATACATAATTATTTCATTGATATGAACGGGAGTATAAATAACTCTTACAAGAATCATATAATAGGAAAAATAATAAAAATAAATAACATGAAAGAAGAGATATATCACCAAATATTTCCAATAATCAAACCATATTAATTATAAGGAGATATAAGAATTAGCTTAAAATAGGAAAACAAATAATTCCTAATCCAAGGAAAAAAAATATAAAGAGGAAAGGAAATATCTCTTTAATCTAAGGAAATAATTTATTCCTCATAACTTCTTACAAGAATAAATTAATATAAATAGGAAAGAAAATATCTCCTTATTATAAGAAAATAATTTATTCCTCATAACTTCTAACAGGAATAAATTACTTCCTAGTATAATTCTTAACAAGTGTAAATGACAACAAAAGTAATATATTTTTAACCAGGAATTTTTTTTAACATTGCACCCGACAGTCTAAAATAATACATTTTGAGTATTTGATAGTTGCTAAACATTTAAACAACTTAGTGAAATCATAAGTGAGTAATCTTGGGTTCGTTAAAAGCCTTATCAAGACCCATGTTTTTAACTAAAGTCTTTTTGAAGATGTATCTTGAAGAACTTAAAATTGATTCTACAAAATTTTAATTTGAAATGATATTGCGTTTCTGACATGAAAGTTATCCCATGGTTATTTTTTCATAAAATGAATTTTTAAGATAGATTATGTTATTATTTCAAAATGCAAAAAAAATTCCAAATTTATCTTTAAACTTTCTTTAGCTATGTTACATCAAAATGATCAAGCTATAAAGAAAAAATCAATTTGAAAAAATAATCATTAATTGGTTAAAATGTAAAGGGAAGTTCTCATGAAAGATAAAGAAAAATAATAAAATGGATTCTTCTAACATTAACCAATGGATATAACCAAAATAAAAATCAAACACTTGCCTAATTGTTGAGAGAGTTTTCTCTTGTTTAGGTGACTTGGGAGATTTCTTTCTATCATCTATCAAACTTTGCCAAAGATGCTCTCTTTCTTCGTTCCTTTCACATTCATTTTAGGCAAACTTTTCAATTTTTTTGTGATTTTCCTCACAATCTTAATCTGCTTGGTATTATTGAGAATAACTCTACCATTGATCATCTATTTTTCGGTAATGATATTTTTTATTTTTGGGTAAACAAAAAAATAATCAATTGCTTGTCTTCATATATTCTTAAATCTTTTGGAAAGTCTACAATAATTTGTGTTAAGTTGATAAGTCAGTTATATGTTTCCCAAAAATTTTGCACGCACATACAATACACTCACTTTGTAACATATTGGGTATAAAATTTAAAGAGCTACCATAGGATCATCTTAGTATTTTAATATTCTCATCTAAGCCCAACACTATTGATTATTCTAAATTTATCATCTTAATTAAATAATGTCTAATTGTTTGGGAGAAAAAGGTACTCTCATTGATTGGAAGATTCTAATTTGTTAAATTAACAGTCTTGATTATTGCATTAAATTAGTAAGTCTACTTAAACTTTTGTGAAAAGGTATATCTAGGTAATTCTTCTATTTTTTTCACAAAAATAGTGTTAAAAATAAGATCCACATGATTTCTTGGAATATTGTCATGTTACCTTTTGATGAGGGTGGTCTTTGTTATGAGGAAATAGTGAAAAATGATTCTAGAGATCTGAAGCAAAACTTAGAATGAAAGCACACAAAGTAATAAAATGAAAACATGGTGGGAGCCAAGATTTAATATGAAAAAACTTGAGAGTGGAAAAACAATCATTGGGCAAACTCACACCAAAAAACCTACAATGAAGAAAAGAGGAAAAATTACATATTATACCACACTCAAACCTGTTAACACTCCTAAAACTAAAGAAGAATACTGCAAACCCTCCTAACTCTTCTGCAAAAGTGATCATGAAATCTAAAAGCAGCATGCACACTAATCCCATAGAAAAAGCTATCCTCTAAATACAAAAATAAACATTTTGTTTATAGGAGCATAAACGTCATTCGCAGGCATCGAGTTTCTAGATGCACAATTTCCAACAATAAAAATGAGCATATCTAGGCGCAGTTGCACCTTTCCTAGGCATCAATTTTCTTATGCATAATTTTGGAGGAAGTTCTTTTTGGTTCTTAAGCCCCACACCAGGTGTCAGATTATTAAATGCTTAATTTTGGAGGCGTCTACAAGGCATTAGGGCCTCAATCAGCGTAGGTGGCCTAACTAGGTGCTAGATGAATTTTTTCCATAACACATTCAGCTTTCACACATTACAATCTCCCACATGAAGACACATTAAAATCACATCTCCTCTAAACTTGCATCATCTTTATAGTTTTGTATTTTAGTGTGGCTCATTTGATAGTGTCATCCTTCATGGACATCAATTGAAGGCAATCAAAGTCTTAATTTTATAATTTAACATTCTTAGTTAGAACATTTATAAGATTCTTACTTGTGTGTATCTTCTCTAAGGGTAACTGATCGTCTTCTGGAAGTGAACAAATAAAATGATACCACATTTTAATTTGCTTCATCCTAGCATGAAATATAATATTCTTAGCTAGATGAACAACACTCATGTTGTCAGTATGAATTTCTCTAATCCCTTCTTGTTCAAGTCTTTTATGAAGCTCTTTTGCCAATTTATCTCTTTAATAGCCTCAATGCTAGCAAAATACTTCTTTTTTAAAGTAGAAGATGCAGTTGTCTTCTTTAACTCAGAAACACAACTCATAGATTTGTTCATATAACTCATTCTACTTCTTCTACCATTAATATGCCCTACCAAATCTAAATCTACATGCCCTAGTAGATTAGTTCATGCACTTTCAAAACAAAGTTCAATGTTGAGTGTTCCTCTCAAGTATTTGAGAATCCACTTCACCATCTCCCAATGATGTTTGTTCGGCTCACTCATGTACATGTTGACCACTTCCACTACATGTGCAATACCTGGCCTTATACATATAATTGCAGATATCAAACTTCCAACTGCTAAAGAATATGGTTTATTTTCATCTACGCTTGCTCTACTTTACATTTTGGTATTTATTATTTAGATAGCTTGAGGCAACTATTTAAGGAGTTTTAACTACTTTTGCCTCATTTATGATGAACCTATATAGGACCTTCTTAACATATTTTGCCTGAGATAACTTTAATGTATATGCACTTCTGTCTCTATTGATTCTCATATCAAAGATCTTATTGGTTGGACTTAAATCCTTCATCCCTAACTCTCTTGATAATTGCTCATCCAAGTCTCTAATTTTCTTCATTTCAGCTCCAATAATTAGCATATCATTTACATATAAAATTAGCATGATATATTATTTATCAAAATAATTGATGAAGCAATAGCAATTTATCTGACTCTTTATATACTCATTATCTAATATAAACCTGTCAAAACTATTGTACCATTATCTTTAGGCTAGTTCAAAACATAAAAGAATTTATGTTTGTAAGCCATGTCTTCTTTTCTTAGAACTTCATATTTTTATAACTTCACCATGTATAATTCCTTTTCTAAGTCACATTATACGAAGATTATCTCCATATCCATATATTATAAATGTAGATCTTCTTTTACCACTAAGCTGAGTATAACTTTTATAGTCATCATCTTCATTATAGGTGAAAATATCTCAGAGTAGTCCATCTTTCATTTTGCTAAATATCCCTTACAACAAGCCTTACTTTATAGTAATTACTGCCATTTAAATCTTATTTTAGCCTGCAAATCCATTTCTTGTGTAGTGCATTTATACCATATGTTAATTTTACTAAATATCACGTTTAATTTAACCTTCATGATAGTATCACATCATCAAGGGTAAACTCTCACTCTTTTGAGTCTTCAAGATGAGTGGCCTCTTCATAGCACTCTGGGTCATCACCATTAATCAGTAATATATACCATAAAGAAGAAGGATACCTTTATATTATCTGTGTGATTCTACTGCATCTGAATTTTGTAGCAAGTGTATGTGAAAATTTTTATGCTTCATCCTATTGAGCACATTTTTTTCTCTATTTTGTTTAATACCTTTAAATTTTATCTCGACATATTGATATGGCTATTTAGAACTAACAGATGAACAATCCTGAGTTTGGTTCATGTTCTTATACATCTCTATTTGATTGAAAGTCACATCCCTATTCTTAATGAATTTTTTATTCTTAAAAACCTTAGAATTTATACCCAAATTCATGTCAGTCATACTCAATGAAAGTACACTTGACATATTTTTAATAAAACTTACTTCTAGGTTATGATAGATTTATGTATTTTGTAACTCCAGACTTCTTTAGATAAACCTTAATACAAAGGTATAAACAGGCCATAATTTATCAGATAGAAAGTAGTATTCAAAATTTTTGCTCCTAATTACTTTAGCAAGCCTGCATGTAATTTCATAGTCCTAGAATGCTCTGTGATGGGTCTATTCATGTGCTCAGCCATACCATTTAGTATGGTGTTCTTAGAATATAAAATTGAGCATGATTCCCCTTGAATTATAATAATTTCTAAACCTCTAGTCACGATACTCACCACCATTGTATAATATGATACACTTTAATCTCAATCTTATCTTCTGATTAACCAAAACCATTCACTCCTTAAAGAAATCAAACACGTCAAAGTTTTTTGAATAAATACACATATATTTTTCTAGTGTGATCATCAATAAAAGTAATAGAGTATTGAGAACGTCGAATAGACTTAACGGGATTAAGACCCCCATAAATTCGTATACACTAACTCCATCATTTTGAATTTCATCTTTGACCCATTTTAAGAGAAAGTAGCTTCTATTTACTTACAATAAAAATAATCTTCACAAATTTAGATCTACAGACTTTAGACCGAAAATTTCTATTAGAAAGTAAGGACTTTGTATATTTCTAACTCATATAGCCAAACATGTGGTATCATAGATGATACACTGAAAAATATATGCATTTTTAGACCCATATTTTATACCTATTTTTAGTGATATTGCACTTTAATGGAAGGTATTTTGATGTTTTCTTGCAAGTTGTTGATTTTTAGGGCTTAAAGTAAAAAGGAAGCAAAAAGGATGAAATTTTGAGTCAAGATGACATTTTTGAGGAAATACTCAGCACCGGCAGCGCCAAGGTCAGCGTCGACGGTGTAGAACAACCGAAAGCTGAAGGATTTTTACACAGCGCCGATGGCGCCAAACTAGAGCCAACGGCGCCAAAGGCGATTCAGACTCTGTTTCTAGAAGTTTTGATGTATTTGGATGGATTTTGAAGAGTTTTTGGAGGCCCCTCTTGGAGAACCGACCTTGGGCTTTATTTGGGACTGAATTTCATTAGAAAAGGGGCCCCTCTATGTTCATTTTTTGCTCTACAACATTCCACAACGCTACATTTCCATAATCCATCTCCATTCCACCACATATTGGAGTCAATTAGTAATTTTTTTTCATAGTTTAGAGTTTTTGTGGTGAGATTTAGTGTGAAACTTTCTGTAAGAGTGTTGGAGAAGAAAAAAAGTGAGAGAGTTCTTCTTCTTGCATTTCTAAGGAAAGGCTACAAAGGATTTTCTTTGAGAAAGAGTTCCAGATAAGTTTGTTTGTTTATTTAGTGTGAACTTGTTTTTATATATGAAATTTTTGCTTTGTCGTATCTTTCTCATGAATTCTGAGTAGTTTCCTCTATCTTTCCCGCTACTCTTAGATCTAGAGAAATGAAGAGATAATATGATTGTGCTATAATTAAATTATAAAAAAAAATTATGATGAATTTTCAACTCCAAACTTAATTTACTTTTCAATTTGGTCAATTGATTTGTTAAAATATGTTGTGAAAAATATGATCCGGGAAATGGAGTATGTGTTCTACAAAAGAGTGAGGATCACATTTGATTTAATGAAGAAGAAATTCGTTCATGAAATTAAGTGCAAATAAATAAGGAAGTATTCTTTGATGGGTGTAGAATTGAAGAATCTTTAAGGTGACAAACTAAAATCCCCAATTTGGCCTTAGTGTTTAAAAACTAAAGCGAAAGTTAGCCTTCAGGTGAAGGGAAGTGGGAGCACTAGAGTGGGAGCTGATATCCTCCTAGCCTAGCCACAGTTTTAGGGACTAAACCTAAGATTAACTAATGATTTTCTATGCACTATATCATGGTAGAGAATTAAAATTGCTCCTCTTTGGCACAATACATATTATGAAAATTTATCTCATCTCATTTCACTAGAATTTCATTGTAGTAGGAAGGGTGTTTTTTCACATAAGAAACCTTCATTACATAAACATAGTTAGTAGATTAGTAGTTATTATTAAAAATTTACATTTCAGTTATGCTAATAGTTAAATAATTTAATTTGGTTAATATCTCAACATTCAAAATTAGTGGCAGTGATTTCGTTTGATTTTCTGTAAATTTCCTAATAAAATTTAATATTGCTAAGTTACACCTTCCCCGTCGGATCGATAGTTGGGGCGTAAATAGAAAGTTCATTATTACTTGATAACGACACGTATACTTACGTAGAAACTCATTATTAATTAGCTATAATTATATATATTTTACACAACTTACTTTTCATACAATGATTAAGTTTTTGGTGTTGTATTGATGTCAACTTCATAAATCCTGATATTAAAAAAATCGGGATCAAGTTTTTGGCGCCGTTGTCGGAGAAGGTAATGGTTAAATTTAATTAAATTAAATATTTTTGATAAACTAGGAAATTTAAAGAATATATATATACTATACAAACATATAAAAACAAAAAAATATAAAATATAAAAAAATTTAAAAGGAAATTTAATTAAGATTGTATTTTTAAAGAATTTTACTTAGCTTACTTTATTTGTTTATGCGAAATATCGGATCTGAAGGTTTAGTACCTTACGATTCAGAATTAGAACGTACTATTAGAAAATTTTAAAAACAACAAAGAGAAATTAAGAATTTGAAAGAAATAGCGTATAATATAGAAAATCTAATAAATGAAAATCGACAAAGACCTTTAAAAGATTATGTGAAACCGACAGCAGATGAACTTCATTTAACTATTCAAAATCCTGATGTTACTTCTAATTCATTTGAGCTTAAACCTGCTATTATCCAAATGGTATAAAATAATCAGTTTAGAGGATCACCTATTGAAGATCCTAACTTACATCTTGCTAATTTTCTTGAAAATTGTGCTATATTTAAATATGACGGAGTGTCTAATTCTATTGTTAGGCTTAGAATTTTTCCTTTGTCATTAAGGGATAAAGCTAAGTCTTGGTTAAATTCATTAGCACCTGGGTCTATTAGAACTTGGGGAGAACTATCAGAAAAATTTTTGGCTAAATATTATCCACCCTCGAAATCTGCTAAGCTTAGAAATGATATTACATCTTTTTGTCAGTTTGAAGGGGAATCAATATATGAAGTTTAAGAAAGAGTTAAGGATTCTCCTAAAAAATGTCCACACCATGTTTTGCTAGATTGGTTAATAATTTAAACATTTTATAATGAATTAGTAAGATCACTAAGATTTATTATAGATGCTGATATTGGTGGATCATTAATGGATAAACTTTTTGATGAAGCATACTCTTTACTTGAAGAAATGCTACTAACAATTTTCAATGGCCCTTTGAAAGGGTAAATCTTAAGAAAGTATCCAATATTCATGAATCTGATGCAATGTCTAGTTTGACATCTCAAATTACTGCTATTTATAAAAAGATTGATCAAATAGGAGTGAATTATTCTCAAATACTCTAGTATTAGAGGAAAATTCACTAGGACAGATTATTGATACTCAACCATCTTATGAAACCTTAAATGTTATAAATAATCAAAATAACAATCCCTATTCTAACTATTTTAATCCTGGATGGAAAAATCACCCTAATTTTAGTTGGAATAATTATAATAATTTGGTGAATCCATCTGGAAATCTGAACAATCAAGGAAATCCTAATTTTTTACCTTATTATCCTCTAGGATTTAACTTCAATCCTAACCCACAAGTTAAGGAAACAAATTTGATGAAGGAAGAAGTGATGTTGAGTATGGGAAATCAAATATAGAATCAAGGGCCTACTATTATAATATTGAAAATCAATTAGGACATATTGCTTTTGCACTTAGTAACTGAGCTTCTGGAATTCTTCCGAGTACTGTGGAAATTAATCCAAAAGATCAAAATAAAGAGAAAATTAAATCTATTCAATTACAAAGTGGAAAAGAAATAGAAATAAGGATCTAAAGAGAAACTGAAGTTAATGAAGAGAAGAAAGAAATGAAAAATGATCAACAGGAAAATAAACAAACACAGGTTCCATTTGAAAAACCATCACCTCCTTTTCCTCAAAGACTGAAACAGAATATAAAGATATCCTTAAGAAGTTAACGATAAATATTCCTTTTGTTGAAGCTTTGGAACAAATGCCAAGTTATGTTAAATTTATGAAGGATGTACTAAATAAGAAAAGAAAGTTTACAGATCATGAGACTACTGCACTCAGTGAAGAGTGTAGTGCTGTCATTCAGAAAAAGCTTCCTCAAAAACTAAAAGATCTTAGTAGTTTTACTATATCATGTGCAATTGGTGAAAAATTTTATGGAAAAGCTTTATGTGATTTAGGAGTGAGTATCAATCTTATGCCCTTATCAATTTTTAAATGTTTAGATTTAGGAGAAATTTTCTCTACTACTGTAACTCTTCAGTTAGCTGACCGATCAATAACTTGTCCAAAAGAAGTTATAGATGATGTACTAGTAAACGTGGATAAATTTATTTTCTCAGTAGGCTTTATATTATTGGATATGGAAGAAAATAAAGAAATTCCTAGGGAGACCATTTCTTGCAACAAGAAGAGCCATAATAGATGTACAAAAAAGAGAATTAATAATGAGAGTTAATGATCAAGAAGTGAAATTTAATATAGCCAAAGATATGAAATACCCTGCAATAGAAAAAGATAATGAAGGTTTCACGATGGAAGTAGCTGATTATCTAAGTAATGAACAGTTTAAGAAAGAATTCAAAGATAAATTTAAGCAAAGAGAAATTTTTGAGAATGAAGATGAAATTAAAGAAGAAGATTTGAATTATATTTAGGGCAAATTTGAAACGTTA
The DNA here is from genome assembly GCA_003013225.1 of Phalaenopsis aphrodite. Taxonomy (NCBI): domain Eukaryota; kingdom Viridiplantae; phylum Streptophyta; class Magnoliopsida; order Asparagales; family Orchidaceae; genus Phalaenopsis; species Phalaenopsis aphrodite. The sequence goes on along the minus strand of NEWO01000163.1, from coordinate 685,140 downwards.
TACATGATGGAAAATGATAGAAAAAATCTTATTGCTTCAAGTATTAAACCTTTTGAACTTGAATTAAAGATATTGCCTACCCATTTAAAGTATGTGTTTTTAGGAAAGTCATCTAAATTGCCAGTTAGTATATCTTCTTAGTTAACTAAGATTCAGAAGCAAAAGTTGATAGAAATATTAAAAAAGTATAAAAAGGCGTTTGGATGGACTTTTGCAGATATTAAAGGAATTAGTCCTTCAATTTATATGCACAAAATTTTATTAGATGTAAAACATGAACCTAAAGCTGATCTTTAGAGAAGATTAAACCACCCAATAATGAAAGAAGTTGTTAAAAAAGAGATTTTAAAATGGTTAGATGCTAGAATTATATATCCTACTTCCGATAGTGCTTGGGTAAGCCTAATTCACTGTGTACCGAAAAAAGGAGGGGTGACTGTTGAAGAGAATGAGAAAAATGAATTAATACCAATAAGCCAAGTAACTAGTTGGAAAATTTGCATTGATTATAGAAAATTAAATATGACCACCAGAAAAGATCACTTTCTTTTACCCTTTCTAGACCAAATGCTGGATATATTAGCTGG
>NEWO01000163.1:645206-672045 GCA_003013225.1 Phalaenopsis aphrodite | reverse complement strand
GCATCTTTTTGCTCCATTGACTATAATTCATCATTCCTGCAACAAAACATCAAAAATACATTTCCTTAAATTGCAATATCATTAAAAACAATATAAAAGAGGTATGAAAATCTCACCATATTTTTCTTTGGTCAAATGCATATATGCATTTGAATTATTAAAGAAAATGTTAGTCACTGCACCTATAATAGTACCACCTGACTAATAAAAACCATTTGAAATAATGTGCGATGGTAGTGATTATGTTATTAGGGTTGTATTAGGACAAATGCATGACAAAATTTTTAAAGTTATATATTATGCTAGTAAGACTCTAAATAATGCTCGAATTAATTATACCACGACTGAAAGAGAGTTATTAGCTATTATTTATGCCTTTGATAAATTTAGACCTTATTTAATTAGAACTAAATGTATAGTGCATACACATCATTCTGCTATTAAATACTTAAAGCAAAAGAAAGATGTTAAACCAAGATTAATAAGATGGATACTTCTATTGCAAGAGTTTGATTTTACTGTGATTGATAGAAAGGGAAATGATAATCAAATAGCTGATCATTTGTTTAGAATAGAAATAGAAATATTAACTAATTTTGCAAATGAAATTTTAGAGAATTTCCCTAATGAACAATTATATAGTATTGATGAAATGGATGTGCCATGGTATGCTGATATAGTGAATTATATTGTAAGTGATATTCTACCACCTGATGTAAAAATTAACAATTAAAGAATTTAATATAAGATTCAAAAGACTATTTTTGGGATGACCCGTATTTATATAAACAATATAAAGATCTATTTATTAGAAGATGTGTGTCTTATGAAGAAACTCAACAGATAATTGAAATATTGCATGATTCTGATTTTGGAGGACATTTCGGAATAAATAGAACTGCATATAAAATTTTAAAAGTTGGATTTTATTGGTTTACTATTTTTAATGATGGTAATGAATATATTAAAACATGTGATAGATGTGTAGGGATTATATTTTATGGGACCATTTATACCTTCATTTGGAAACCTATATACATTACTTGTTGTTGATTATATTTCTAAATGGATTGAAGCTATTGTTGTACCTAGATGTGATGCTCGGAGTTTTTCTAAATTTTTAATTAAAAATATTTTTACAAAATATGGAATGTTGAGAGTAATTATTACTGATGGATGATCTCATTCCAAGAAAAAGAGAATTGAAAAATTAATTAAGAAATGTGATATTATGCATAGATTCTCTACTGTTTATCATCCTCAGACTAGTGGTCTAGCAGAGATATCAAATTATGAAATTAAACGCCTTTTAGAAAAGCCTGTAAATCCTTATAAATTGGATTGCTCTGCTAGACATGACACAACATTATGGGCATATAGAATTGCTTATAAGACTCCTATAGGAATGTCCCCAAACAAACTGATATTTGGAAAAACAAGCCACTTACTTGTAGAATTAGAGCATAAAGCATTTTGGGCAATTAAATAATTTTATTTTAATCTAATAGTTGTTAGTGAGAAAAGATTATTGCAACTCAATGAACTTGAGGAGATTAGAAATGAAGCATATGATAATGCAAAAATTTATAAAGAGAAAAAGAAAATATGACATGATCAGAAGATTAATAAGAAGAAATTTGAACTTGGATAAGAAGTTCTATTATATAATACAAGATTGAGATTTTTTCCAGGAAAACTGAAATCCAGATGGTTAAGGCCATTTAAGGTAATTAAATTCTATCATTATGGAACTGTTCTGATTAAAGATCCTAACACTGGAAAAATATTTAAAGTTAATGAACATCGTTTGAAACATTATTATGAGGAGCACAAACATCAATTTAAAGAAGTTTTAATATTAAGTCAACCCAACTAAACAAATAGTATGTCGGGCTGACGACATAAAACCAAGCACTTTTTGAGAGGCAACAAATACTTATATGTCTATGTATTACTATTTAGTTTGTTAAGTGTCTTATATATTAGTTGCTAATAATCCTGCACAGTTGCATTTATTATAAATTAGATCAAATATTAGTATTGGAAGAAAAGTTGGAATTTAATTGAACGAAAAATGAAAATCGCAAAAATTTGGCCACCGGTGCCCAAATAAGCAGATTTCAACGCCGGCAGTGCTGAGAGCAGTTGGACGGTTTCTGCGTGGATTTTGATCCATAATAATCGTCGAGAGGTATTTTTAAAGTCCTAAAAACTTCTTAGGCCGCCTAGAAACTTTTTATTTTTGGATTTCATAGCTTCTAATTCCAGAAATACTTCAAGGTATGGAGTTTTCAATAGAAGAATATTTATTAGTTTCGCACGCAGAGATTATATGATAAAGTTATTGCGAATAAGAGATTGATCAAGGAAAGAGGATTTGTTAATCATGGGTTGATCAATCTAAGTACTACAGTTGACAAGATCATTTTGCAAAGGCGATGAGAAGTTTTGTGTTACACTACCGCTGCAGTTGTTTTACCAGTGAAGGAATTCAATGCAAATTTACATGGGATTAACCAAGGAATTGTCTTCGTACGAGGTAAGGCTATATCATTTACTCCTGCGAGGATTAATGAATTGTATATGATAGAAAATGTTTTAATCTGTCATTATGCAAATTTCTTTCATACGCGAGATTTAATGCAAGATATTTATAATTTTCTAACGGATGAAAGCGATATGTGGGAAGTACGAGATGAAGGATATATTAATTTTTGTGCTTTATCACTTAATCCAATTTTGAAGCAATGGCATTTCTTTATTTATGCAAAATTACTCCCTACTATGAAGATCAGTAGAGTCACCAAGGAGAGTGTTATTTTAAACTTCTGTATTCAAATGGAAAAACCTATTGATATAGGTTCAATTATATTTAAATCTGTGATGGGAATCATTATGAATGGGCCAATTTATGGACTTGGGCATCCTTCTATGATTTTTCTGATTTGCAGTCAATCCCAAGTGCCATATGAAAGTTGGGAAAAAAGTTTTACTATCATGGGAGCCCATGATCCTTATTGATGATCAATATATTAGTAATGGAAATGAAGCACTAAATGCTATTATAGATCCTTCTTCACATGCTTCATCTCAATTAATGCCACCAACAGTTGGAATTTCACTTGCTTTAGAGAAGAAATTGAAGAAAATTGAAAGGGAACTTTAGAGTATTATCAATGCAGTGGGAGATCTCAAGTACCTTTTCTTATCACCTGGATTGGAGAATGAAAGAGAATTTTGATCACACTGGAACTTTTGAAGCAGGATTAGTTCGGATGTTTAAAGAAAAGGGGTGGATCGAAGAAAATTCAACAGATCAATTCTCGTACCGATCCTTCTACAACCTATATGTTCATTACCAATCTATGGGAGATATTATAGGTGGTGATAGCACTGAAGATGAGGCTGAATGATTGAAGATTGTGAATTCTCTACTTATTTAAAAATGTTTATGAGTTTAGTGTAATTGTGTGGATTTGATTAGGTTTGATTTGGTTTATTTTGAACTTTGATTATGTGTAGAGTTTTGTGTCAGTGTTTAGTGTTGTGGCTTGATTTTAACGCTGATTTATAATTAGTTTATTTCATAGGTGTGAATTTGTGATTTATGAAATGTGTTTGTAAAAAGTGTATTTTCATATATTAAAGTTAGTTTGTTGTTGTTTGTGAAATGTGTATTTATGAATTTAGATAAAATTTGTGTTTAAAAATACTAATTAGAAAGAAAAATTTGAAGAAAATTGAAAGGAAATTGAAATTTTGAAAATTCAAAATAGTGAATTTCGGTCCTTCAGTGTCGATGGCACTGACATTGACGCCAACGACGCCTTCAACCCGAGAGCTACAAATTAACCCTTTAATTCGAGATTTTCACCATAAACCTTCACTTTTACCCCTTAAGTCACCTTCAACCTTTGTTTTTGCACCTATGGCATGATTTTAGGTGGATTTGAGGTGATTTAGATTCAAAGGAACTTCAAATTTTATCTTCTCTAGGTAAGAGCTACACTTTAAAGTAAAAGTTTTTTTTTTCACCAAAGATTTTTCTCACATTGACTAGATTTAAATTTTTTAACATTTTGTTGGGAGATTTTGAGAAAATGCTTTGGTGAAAAACTCTTACTTAGTGAATATGAGTTTATAGTTATTTACATTTTTTATTTTTGGAATTTTAGAATTTATTCAAATCTTTCAAAATTTTCTAGAAATCTTATGGCTCCTGAGGTTTGTTCTCTTTAGAGCTATTGCTTGATTTCATAGCATTTGTGATAATAAAAAAGTGATTCAAGACCAAGGTTTTAAAAATCCGGGAGGAGAAGTTGAACGATTGATTATCGCTCGGTAGTGGGAAAACTTCTGTTATTTTACTGCATATGTGATGGTTAGGATTGTGATGGAATTTTATGCCAACCTTCCTGAGGCTTCTGAAGATTTTGTTTTTGTTCGAGGAAAAAGGGTGGAGTTTACTCCAAGAAAAATTAATAAGTTTTATCAATTAGAAGATGTTTATAGATGTCAGTATCATTCGTTTTCTGCTACAAATCAAGCCTTAGATGAAGTTATTGCTTTTCTAACTAGTGAGAAAGGGTCTTGGAAAATAAAAAATGAAGTTAAAGTTAACTTCCCCTTTCTATATTAAATTTAGTGTCTAAGGCTTGGCATTATTTCATTTCTAGAAGGATGATTCCAACGAACCATCATAATGAAGTAACCAAGGATAGAGCCATCCTTAACTACTGTATTCAGCAAGTGATGGATATAAATGTAGGCTCTATCATTTATATGAACATTTGATCTATTACTCTGGGAGAGACCATTGGTGGATTGGCGCACCCTGCTCTCATTTACACAATTTGTGAGCATGTAAGAGTTGATTTCAAACGTGATGAGGAGAGGATTGAGCCTCAAAAACCGATTGAGCTAGCTAACATCAAGACTTATGAGTCCCATGTTGATTAGAGATCTGGAAGACAGGTCAGGGATATTTCTTCTACTTTTAGATACCTGAGGGGTGACCATACAGTTCAGTTCCCTATTCACCCTACTTATACTCCATATCAGAAGTAGAAGTTAGATGTCGATGATGAAGAAGATAGTGACTATGTTTTTCTATTATTGAGTAAAGAAATTTTTATTTTTGAAGTATTAAATATCTTAAGAGAATCATGTAAAAAGAAAAGAATTAAAATTTATAAAATCTTTAAGTTAATATAAATTTGTTAAGTGAAGAAATGTAAAAAGGTTTTAACTTTAAGAAGAGGATAGTGAAGCTCAAAATCATTAAAGGCTATCCAGATATAATAATCCTCACATATAGAAAAGAAAAAGAAAAGAAAAAGAAAAGAAAAAGAAAAGAAAAAGAAAAGAAAAAGGAAGAAAAAAAGAAAAGATGTCAGGAGAAGCTTGAGGAGATGCATAATTAAAAATTGGCTTCACTTGAATCAACTTAAGGAAAAAAACTTGGACACTTTTTTCTAAACTTTTGATTTGAATATTAACTTAATTATTAATAAGGTTTTATGAAGTTTTTTTTCATATGAATTTCTTAAGTGACTTTAATATAACAAATTACATTTTTTCTTGAAAAGAATAGAGGATCAGAAACCTTAGACTTAATTACTGTATATCCTTACACCTTAAGTACTAACTAGAGTTGTTTTAAATTTTTCTTAAGTTAAACTATTATATTTAGAGAACTAAAATATGAAAGTCTAAAAGTTAAATTCTTTACCGTAAGTCATATTCTTATGTAGTAGAGAAGTTACTTGAGGACAAGTAACATGTAAGTTTGGGAAATTTTGATACAATGAAAATATATGCATTTTTAGACCCATATTTTATACCTATTTTTTGTGATATTGCACTTTAATGGAAGGTATTTTGATGTTTTCTTGCAGGTTGTTGATTTTTAGGGCTTAAAGTAAAAAAGGAAGCAAAAAGGATAATATTTGTAGTCAAAATGACGTTTTTAAGAAAATACTCAGCACCAGCAATGCCAAGATCAACGCCGACGACGTAGAACAACAGAAAGTTGGAGGATTTTTGCTCAGCGCCGACGGCACCAAAGGCGGTTCAGACTCTGAGTTTTTGATCCTCTATTCTTTTCAAGAAAAATAATAAAGAATAGAGGATGAAATTTGTCAACGGCGCCAAACTAAAGAGGATGAAATTTGTTAATGTATTTGGACGATTTTTTAGGAGTTTTTTAAGGTACCCCTTGGAGAACGGATATTGGGCTTTATTTGGGACCGAATTTCATCAGAAAAAGGGCTCCTCTACGTTCATTTTTTGCTCTACAACATTCTACCACGCTACATTTCCATAATCCATCTTCATTCCACCACATATTGGAGTCAATTAGTAATTTTTCTTTCATAATTTAGAGTTTTTGTGGTGAGATTTAGTGTGAAACTTTCTGTAAAAGTGTTGGAGAAGAAGAAAAGTAAGAGAGTTCTTCTTCTTGCATTTCTAAGGAAAGGCTAAAAATAATTTGCTTTGAGAAAGAGTTCTAGATAAGTTTGTTTATTTATTTAGTGTTGTATGAACTTTCTTTTACATATGAAATTTGTGTTTTGTCGTATCTTTCCATGAATTCTGAGTAGTTTCCTCTATCTTTCCCCCTACTCTGAGATCTGGAGAAATTAAGAGATAATATGATTGTGTCATAATTAAAATATAAAATAAATTGTGATGATTTTTTCAACTCGGAACCAATTGATTTATTAGAATATGTCGTGAAGCATATGATCTAGAAAATAGATTATGTGTTCTACGACAGAGTGAGGATCACATTTGATTTCATGAAGGAAAAATTTGTTCATGAAATTAAGTGCAAATAAATAGGGAAATATTCTTTGATAGTTGTAGAATTAGAGAATTTTTATGGTGACAGACTAAAATCCCTAATTTGGTCTTAGTGTTTAAAAACTAAAGCGAGAGTTAGCCTTCGGGTGAAGGGAAGTGAGAGCTTTAGAGTGGGAGCCAGTAGCTTTCTAGTCTAGCCACAGATTTAGGGACTAAACCTAAGATTGACCAATGATTTTCTATGCACTGTATCGGGGTAGAGAATTAAAATTGCACCTATTTGGCACAATACATATTATAAGCATTTATCTCATCTCATTTCATCAGAATTTCATTGTAGAGGGAATGATGCTTTTTCACATAAGAAACATTCATTACATAAACATAGTTAGTAGATTAGTAGTTATTATTAGGAATTTGCATTTCAGTTTTGCTAATAGTTAAGTGATTTAGTTTGGTTAATATCTCAACATTCGAAATTAGTGAGAGTGATTTCGTTTGATTTTCTGTAAATTTCCTGATAAAATTTATCATTGCTAATTTACACCTTCCCCGTGGGATCAATATTTGGGATTTAAAAAGAAAATCCATTATTACTTGATAACGATATGTATACTTACGTAGAATCCCAGTATTAATTACCTATATATATATATATATATATATATATATATATATATATATATATATATATATATATATATATATATATATATATATATATATATATATATATTACACAACTTACTTTTCATACAAGGATCAACTTTTTAGCACTGTAGTGGTGTCAACTCCATAAATCCTTACATTAAAAAATTGAGATGAATAGACTTACTTCATCTTTGGTTTCAACAACATCGATAATTTCAGACATCTCATTGATTAGGTAAAGGGTTTCATTAATGTTGTTACGAATCATCACCATTGCCCCTCTGATCACCTTCCATGAATTACCTAAGAAATTAGTCACATACCCTGACCTTACAAGCTGGCTCACACAAATTAAATTTCTCTTCAAATGTCGAACAAGTCTTATTTCACTAAAATTGTTGACTAATCCATTTTGTAGTCTTATTTTATCATCAACCTTCCTAATTATATTGTAGGCCTTGTTATCTCCCTAATAAACCTACCTTATATCATTTTGTGTATAGTTTTTAAACACCTCTTTATTGGGGCCTGCATGAAAAGAGACACTTGAACTTTCCCTAGATCACTTCGAGTATAGTTTTTGAACACCTCTTTATTCGGGCATGCATGAAAAGATGCAATTGAATCTATTATTCAAGAGTTAGTATTATATAAGGAAAAAATATAAAAGTCACTTTGGATTTATTTTTTGAATATATTTGTATAAAGCTTCCTACCTAGACCTCTATCACCAACCTTTTGAACTTTGCATTCATTCTTGAAGCGAGACATCTTCTCATAGTTATAGTATTCATCTCTATCATTTCCTCTCCCATAGCTCCACTTTCTTCTCCATAATTTGAATCTTTCTTTATCTATTTTTCTATCTAGATTTCTTCCTCTATTTTAAACATTCAAACTAGGATTTTAACGTTTAATGCACACCTTCTTATAAACGTCTTCATCCAGCATTAAGCCCATAAATCATTAAAGTTTAAATTCATATTACATAATGAGTTTCTCACTACAATGAATACTCCTTTCTAACTATCTCACAAATAGGATAAAAGTAATAGTGCCCAAGCCTTGTCATTAAACTGGATGCCAATAGAATACAACTAGTTAGTCAAGTTATTGAAATACACAATTTTTGAACAATCATCCACAATTTTTATATTGGATAATCGCCTCATCAAAAAAAAAAATTATTTGAAGTCAACAGCTTCTCATGCATCATTGTTATTGCAACTGAAAGATCTATCACAAGTTTTTCATTCACAATGTTAGTGTAATAGTTGAGAAAAGTAAAAATCAGACCTAACCTAGAATTGTTCCACAAACTACTTCCCATTTTTTACGAGCCATTGATTCTAGTTTCTTGATAATTCTTTTAAATGAAAAATTATTGTTTCTTTTTATACAATAAATCCTTAATTTGTATTTTCTAGAAATTAAAGTTTGAATCCTTGAGCTTTTTTAACATTTACATTGCTTCATTGACAACTAATCCCACTCAAACCAAAATTTTTTAGTGAACCCCTTTCTATTACAACTTATTGTGAGAAGCATATGGAAATTGATTTGGGAGATTCAAAACAAAACTTAGAATAGAAGAACACAAAGTAATAAATGTAAAAAATGTAGATAAAAGTAAAACTTAATGTAGAAAATTCAAGAAAGGGAAAAAATCACAAAGCAACCCCACAACTTAAATTTAGTATGAAGAAATCAGGCCAAAGTAAATATTACACAACTCTCAAATCTCTCCACACTCTTGGAACTCAGGAACAATATCTAAAGAGTCCTCTATCTTTAGCACAGGAGAACGCAAATGTAACAATAGCTTATAAACTAATCTCATAGATAAGATGATCCATTAAAGATCAAACTGCGCATTTTGATTACAGGCACTTCAATACCATCCTCAAGCAAAGGAGAACGTCAATAGCTTATAAACTAATCTCATAAATAAGATGATCCATTAAAGATCAAACAGCGCATTTTGATTACAGGCACTTAAAAACCATCCTCAAGCACTGCATTTCTAGGCACTCTATTTCTAACATTGGAAATGAACATATTTGGGCACAGACGTGTCCCGTTTGAGCGGTACTTTTCCCCATGCTACATTATGGAAGAATTTCTTCTATTTTCTTAGGCACCACACCATGTGTCAAATTATTAAGCACTCAGTTCTGGAGCCTTATACTGGGTGACCAAAGCGATGGGTCGCCCATCCAGGTTTCTTAACACAATCAGACTTGACATATTACATCCTTAGCTTTCCATCCATTAATAGTCTTAATATGCTTGATATGGAGACTATTTAATCAACCATATATCTTAACCTCCTTATTTTTTGGCATCTATTGTTCTATTTGGATGAAACCTAAATGTAGAGTTTCTCTATCATGGAATTCTATGTATGAAGGTACCACCAAAATAAAAATTAGGTTTCTTTTTAGGTTTACAGAGGTAGCAAACTATTCTTTCTTCTAGATCCATGGTTTCCTGGCAAATCTCGCACATAAATACTTTGAGGATAATATTTCACCCATTTTTATTTTAATCTGTTAGCTAGAGTTAAGGAATTTTTAATGTTGTCTCAAAGCGTCTCCTATTAAATTCATCAGATCTCTTTTTGTTAAAGCCCATAGGTTATTATGGTTTCCATTTCTAACTTTTCAAAGTAATTTTTTTGAATGGGAAAATCTACCATTTTTTTATAAAGCGACAAATTCACTTCTACATTTAAAGTGTGTGCTTTTGAATATGTTAAATTTGCTTCAAATACTACCATTGGAAGACATGAAACTTAAAATGCTTAATCTTTGATATTTATTCATACAAAAAAAAAAATTAAGTGCTATATGCTCTCACTACAAGGAAGTCATCTCCCATCTATTTTATTGTAGTCATTTATCTCGTTAAATTCTTAAAAATTGCATATTATTTATAGTTTCTTTTTTTATATGGGATGTAATCTTAAAAAAATCTTAGCATGCACAAAAGAAATTAATTGCAAAATTAGTATAAGATTCACTCTCATGGTCTCTCAATTATTGCTTATTATACTTGACTTGAGAGAAAGAAATGAATCTTTAAAGATGAAGTTATTCAAGTAGCATTCTTATTAAGATGATTCACTTTATTGCTTGTTAGAAAAGAATTAAGAGAAATTTGAATAATTCACTATATGAAAATAGTAGTATAATTTATCTTAAATACATCATATAATTCAATTTCTAGCTTTCATAAGTGGGACATCTTTTATTTGATCTAGATGTATCTTTTATATTATTGCAAAATTGCTCAGTCTTAATCCAATTTCTATGGGTTGAATGGATCATGTTGTTATTGCAGCCTTACTAAAATATATGCTCATGCTACTACTGATTTTGGTTTGTCATGCTTCTTTTAGGTTATTATATATGATGAAGTTTTAGTCCATTTGCTAAATATTGTATTTGAGTGCGTTTCGACGTTGTTGGTGGCTGGTGGGTGTAATTATTATGGTAAAAGTATCTTCTTGGATTAAATTTATATTATGACACACTAGGGATATCAATTATAATGAAAACTCTATTACCTATGTTTGAGGTTCTACTTAGTAGAAAGCTTAATTATTATTTTGATAATCTTTAAGTTAATTTTTTTATATGATTCTTGTCTTTATAAGAAAAAAATATTTACTTGTTCTTGGTTCCTTCCCATTATATAATATGTATCTTGCTTTATTCAAGGAATGTTGTAATTAATGTTTTCATTTGAGAATTGTTACACATATTGGGTTTCCCTTTTATGCAAAATTTGAAGAGTTATGATGAATACCCTCATATTCTTGACTATAAGGGTTCAACAGGTAAGGCATGTCTCTTTATTATCTTCAACGTGTAATGGATTATGTGATTTATTGTTTCCTTAGGATGAAACTACTTTTACGCAAACACATTGATGATTTGAATATCTCGTAGCTCTTTTTTTCTTACACACATTTTTTCTTCTTTTTGTTGCAGAAAGTCTTACCCTTTTCATTTTTGTGATTATGATCGTAAATTTATTTTATTTTAATAAGTTTTCAATGCCTTTTTATAAAAAATTCACATGAATGTTTTTTTTTTAATTAATCATTGATAATGTTGGGTGTAGCCCTCAAACTCTCTCTAAAAATCCCTTTTGTGATTATACACTGGAGCTCATAAGACCTTGCAATTGTCTTTACCCAAGTCATGCTCTCACTACCTCTCCTAATAGAATTTAAAAACAATATAATTTAAAAGGAAAACAAGATTTCTTGAGTTATAAGAAAATCATTTTTCATTTAAATTGACATGTATAACAAATATTTTAAAGGGGCAATTTGGTTTGCTAAAATATAATTTAATGGTAAAAGGAATGCAGAGTTAAAGCAATGTATTACATTTGGTATACTTTATAGTTATTTGGTTATATGTAAAATAAATGATTTCTTTGTATCTTTTGTTTAGTTTGAAGAAAAATGAATTCAATGTATAATAAACTCATTAAGGTCTACAACAGTGTCGAACAATTGGTGTCGGTATCAGTGGTAGCTTGAGGTCAGCTTTGGTGGTTGTAAGCATCAAGAGACAAGAGCTGATAGTTGGTCGAGAGCGGTGATTGTATCCCATCATCAGTGGTAGGGGACAAAGAGTTGCACCTGGTGGACGACAACAGGAGGTGATAAAATTACTTTGCATGAATCAACGTATTTGAAATTCATTCATATCTAATGTATTTCAAATACATTGAAAAATAATAGAGCATTAATTCAAAAGTGTTTAATCATGATTTTTCTATGAATCATAACCCAAGAAAGAAGAGAGAGAGAGTTCAAGAGAGAAGTGAACATTAATGATAAATAATATGTCATGTCTATCATGTCCAATTTAAAAAAATGATCTCCCTATTTATTGGGGATAGATTACAAAATGGTGATGTCATATTTTTGTCATTGCTTTAATAATGAAGGATGTGCAAGATTTTCTTGGTATTTTACCTAAATGAAACTATCACTAGGTTGCTAGGTATTATAGCTTAATTGATTGCCTCTTCATCCCTCGTGGATATTAGTTTTTTGACACATGTGTTCATTGATGTGTATTATGTTTCTGATTAAGGATGGCTCAGGGGGTGAAGAGAGAAATAATGATTACATTACAATCTAAACTTTATTCATTATGTGATTTGATTGGCATCCCCAGATTTATTCTTATGCTTGCCCTTAAATCGCTCGAATTGTTCATTCTATGCACTAATGATCTCATATGTGGTAAATTGAACTTCACGCAATGGACAAGATCGGTGTAAGAGTGGACCATCTTCCGCATAAAAAATGAGTAGAAATATCCTAGGTGGAGCCCTCCAAGTGTGAAGATTCATAAAAGATGAGACAAGTGAGGAAGTGATCATTATCGCTTAGAGCAAATTCCTCATACTAGACATCGTAACTCATCACAGATTAAGTTTTCAAAAACAATAGCAAGATGCCACTGGGCCAATATTCTCATGAGTGCTAGAGGTTATGGGCCGGTCTAGTAGTGTGAAACTGATGAGTGTGACTTACTGTATCGAGAAGGTCAACATCCTTCAAGAGAAAGTTTCCAATTTTGGAAGATAGCCCATTATGAGTGTGCTTGACAAGGTATTTCCCATCAATTTTTAGGATGGCAACGTGAGCATTTGCCTCTGAGACAGATGTATGAGCTAAAGGATCTCATTTTTGTACCTCCTTCATACTACAAATTTGATTCTCCAAAGTGGGACTTAAGGCTCCTTCGTTGGCAGGATAATGTCGTAAAGGGTAGGTAGTAGTAAAGGCTTGGCATCCTTGGCTATGTGATTAACTCCTAGATTGGTGGGTGTCGGAGCAGATGTCCAATGCTGTGAGTTTTATTTTTGGTAAACACTTAGTATGTTTCATAAGTTCTTGGATGGTGAGATTATATTTCTCATAGGCGGTGCTAAACTAATACACGTTAGAATTTTCACGGTGGTAGAGTAACAAATTATGCTCTTAGCATTGTACAAAAATATCCGATAGAGACACAATATTTTTTTACGTGAAAAAAAATCGAAAAGAAAAGATCCATGGGGTCTGGCCTATTTGAAAATTTCTACTATGAGTTGGTGATTTTAGATATAGATCTTTGTTCCACAGTTGGGAAAGAGTTACACAATTTATCAAGTTACAAAATTGCTGCACGAAAGAGCTCATTGAACTGTGGTCAAGATTCATTACAGTGGGGGTTCAGTGTTTCAATGCACCATTTTTAGGCTTGACACAATGCTTGGGATGAAGTGTCGCTTTGTAGATTACTTTGTGTCTCTAAAGCATCTGTTGTTGGTTTCCATGGTGTTTCATCGCAAAGGGTGAGTGACAACCATTAGTAGTCAGCTGACAATCGATAGGTAGTGGTTGATGGTGGTCAGTTGGTTGCAGCAGTAAGAGGTATTCACCTGTTTGTTGGTGCTTGGTCCTCGACTTGAGCTCCCTCTTCTCTAGTATTTGGCCTTCCTCTTGCTTCAAGCCTCATCTCCTTTTCAAGAGGGAGGTAGGGTTTTATTTATATATTTCAGGTTGTGAATAGAGAAGGAATTTAAACCACTCCGATCGAATGACCCAAAGAGATCTCCTTGATCGGATGACCTTTGATGGACATTTGAGTGCCTTATTGATGTTGGAATTGAGCAATCTTAAGCTCGTTTGATTCATTTTTTCAAGAGGTTGGATAAACATATAACATTTAGAATCTGTTTGACAATCTAATTATGCTCAAATCAGAGTTCTGGATTACTTTCAATCAAAGATTAAATGTTTATTTCTTCAAAAGTTGTACTGACATTCATATGAGATGACTGAAATTTATTGATCGAGTATCAATTATAGTTTCTTAAAAGAAGATAAATTTCTGTAGGCATTGATAAAGGGTGTTAGATATGTAAATATATAAGAACAGTGTGGCATGTATGTTAATCTTTATAAATATTATTTGGAATGAATGTCTTTAAATTACTGAGGCAAATCTCAATTAAATAAATTATCTAGCCGTGATTAGTAATCAAAATTGTCTTCATAAGTTTTTTGAATAATTATTGAACTCATTTTTTGAAAATAAAAATAATATTAGATATGGCTAAAATGTGTGTTTAGAAGTTTCTATTAAGTGTAGAAGTTTTTTGAATAATATTGTAACAGCTAAATCTCTAATAATTATACCCATTTAATTTTTAAGAAAAATTGCTCTTAGAAAGTGAATGAGTCTAAATTAAAACCAAATGTAGTCACAAAGATAAAAACTTAACTCAAATTCCTCTCCACCAAACTCTTGAAGATCCTTTGAATCTCCTCCTTTCTCTTACAATCGTCCCTAGGTCTATTCACCCAACCATAGAGGGTTAAAATCTCTCTATATGACTTACAAACTACAATGGATTTTTACTTAGAACTATCTAATGACTTTCTCCTTTACTATAAATGAGAAAAGTGAGAAGAAGTCCTAAATAAAATCATACAACTCCTTACTTTCTACTCTATAAAATGTTCTAAGTCTTCTACAACTCTCTCTCTCTCTCTCTCTTTTCTTTATTTATCTCCTTCAATTCAATTCAAGTCCTCTTTTTTATAATTTTTCAAAAGTTGCTTTGGTGTCTCTTCAAAATTTGTCCACATTCAATGAATCTTCCAATTGTTTCCTTTTTTCAAGAGCCATTTTAATGTATTTTTGTGCCCATTAACTGCAATCCACTTTTTCACCAAAAGTTGCTTCAAACACCCCTTAAAAATTTGTCCAAATTTCCTTTAATTTTCATCATTAACTACCTTGTGCATAAGCGTGGGAACTTTGGCACTTATGCGGGACCTTCTCTGTCTCCTGACGCTTAAACGTCAGTCCTGGGTGCTTAGTCGTCACAGTTCATTTTCACAACTTTTTCTTTTTTGCTCCTAATTTGATCCTTTTACACTCCTTTCACCATATTTCTTCCCTTTAATTGTAACTTAAAGAAAAAAATACAAATAACTTTGATTAAAGCACAGTATCCTCAAAAATAGGTATAAAAAATGTGTACATAAATAATATATATTTTAGGTGTATCAGTCCCCTTCGTAATATAATTTTAATTGTCATAATGTCTCCTAACATTTTCAGGCATTTTCCAAGTGACCTAGAGTATGCTTACCCTTAATGGTCAATTTAGTTATTCACTTAGCCAAAGCTTTAAACCCACTCAGCCAAAAGGTTGGGGTTTGAGCTTATATAGGTGATATAAATTAACCTCTTCAAAAGTGAGGTCAATAGGGCTTAGCATTATGGGTCCCAATAATAAAGTTTTAGTCTGGGGTTTGTGTGTAGGTGAGTGGGAAGACCTTCACAAAAGTGGGATCAAAACAACTTTACAAGATTCTGTGGAAAATGCCTCTATAGAGGGAAAAGATATTCAAAAACAACAACTATCAAGTTCTCAAATATCATTTTTAAGTATTACTACAACCATATTTCAAGATGAAGTATAATCCATTGTAACCTATGCCCTAGTCTCTAGAAGTGTATAGCATCTCTAACACATCATTATGGCCTTACTCGATCGTGAGGTAATAACTTTAATCTCTTCCATCATAAACAGAAGCTTTGAGTAATAATCTCGGATTGGTCAAAAATTGTTGGTGGATTCCATTCGACATCTTCCATAAAAGGTTACGGTCATCAAACATAAACTTTGACTAACAACCTCGAATAAGTCAACCATCTATGATGAATTTCCATATTGCTTTGCCCATTATGGTTAGTGTAGTCAAGCATCTTTGTCTACAAAGCCTGGGATGGTTCTTAGAACCTTATTGTATTCTTCTTCGTACTTAGTTCTAACAAAGGTTAATCCAATTTAACAACTCAGGCTATAGAGCATAAGATAGGTCTTACATCATTTATGGATTATAACTGACTTCTTTCATAATTAAATGGAATTTATTCTCATCCTAATCATGGAGTTCACTACTAGTAATAACAAAACAATGTATTGGTGAGGTGCACGCTTTGATCCATTTAATGAATTAAAAAGGAAAGTCAAACATATGCAATCTTTTATAGATAAAGTTACTATTTAAATAATCAAAAGAATTTTTATGTCAATGTTTATGTTGAGTGCTTTGGAGTGGCTAGAGAAGTTGAAACCTTCAAGCTTATCATTTGGAATAATAATATTGTTAGTGATGTTCCTCCCTATAATAAAACTGACTTATGATGGATGGATAACAGATGGTAGATAGTTCTTCAATATATATGCAAGAAGCTTGAAAATGACTTTGTATATATTATTGCATAATGAGATGGGTATATAATGAGAAATCTATTGAGTATAGAGATTTTTTGGAATTGAAGTTAAAATAGTATGCTTTATTCTATCAGATATTTTAGAAGACGTAAATAATTATTTAATGTCTTTGATACAATCCTCTCTGATGATATCCAAGAGTCTTTGAATAATGAGGATCTAAAACCATTAGGACTAAATTTTTATTTTAATATCCCCATGAGTAAAATCAGCAACAATGGAACTTCTACATGATTTGTTAATTTTATTGAATAGGAATATCATGAAGATTGGTAGAAGAGTTTTCTAAATTATTAAGAAGAGTGTATATATGAGAAACTGCAGCACGGGCAATATCATGTTGAATAATCAATAAGATTTACCATGCTTCAACTCTCTAATATGGTTTCTATTTCCTCTATATTTGATTCTTTGATCGATAAATTATAAATCATCTTCCCCTCTTGTAAGCCAAAAGCATATAGCTCTTTATTTGATCCAAACACTTTCCTAGTTGGTAACTTCAATTATTTTGTTTTGTATTAGAAACTTTTGGAAAATACAGTTAAGGGATAGAGGTTGCAGCTCAAGGATAGTAAAAAGGTCATTTTGAGTGTCATTTACTGACTTGATATTTTCAGCAACAAAATTGGAAGATGCAATTTAAAATTTAAAAGGGCTTTCTTGGCATTTTCATTTTGTTCACAAGAGGAAAAATGGGATCCCCATCCATGTGGATATTCTGAGCTTTTAAAATGATGGAAAGAAAGCCTTGTCAAACATTCTGATAATTTTGATACATGAATTTACATCTAGAAACGAGTTAGTCTAAGAATATGGTAAAAAGAGGAAGGGTAGAAGTGTAAGGTTGAAAATTTTATAGGATGAGTGGGGAAAATTTTATAACCATTGGTTGTTTACAGGAAATCAGTTAAGAAGTCAACTTATGGGATTCTATAATTGTTGATTAGACCAACTAAAGGGCAATCCAGAGTTGGAAGGCTCAATCAATCCTGATTCAAAAATACATTTATTAAAATCCTCCAATTCACTAAGAAGAATGAGGGAGCCTCAAACTTTTTCACCAATGTGTCTAATACAGTTAAAATATTCAATAAAAATCTAAGGAGAAGAGATATTAGCAGTAAGCTAATTAATGGAACTCCATAAAGTCTTTGGTTGACCAGTATTTTTGTCAGCATAGATATAAGTGATTAGGAAGAAAAGAGTAGCAAAAAAATTTATCATCCCATGGATGCATTAAAATTGAACATCCAGAGCATTGAAGGCTATCTTGGAAGGATTTCACTAAACCTAAATACAAAATTTAATAGAAGAGTGAAAGTTATCAACACGAACTTCATTTAAGAAATTGTCAAAATGTTTTAGAGAGAAGGGGTCTTTTAAGGCAAGATTAAACTTGGTCTTTAAGAAACAAAACTTATCCAAACTTTGATCTATAGCAAAATTCTTATAATCAGTAATTATAGAATTACAGTTGTTACATCTCACATTCCAAATAGCTAGTTTGAGAAAAAAAATATAGATGATTATTGGGTGTTGGAGGCACCACCATTTTTGGGTCATTATTCTCGGATATCAATTGGGGGTGGTGGGGGAACCATGAGAGTGGGGAGGGGAATTGAAACAGTGGGATTGGGGAGAATTGATATTTTCTATTCTCATGAGAAGGAGAGAGGCTTAAGCTAAAATAGGGTGAGGATCAAGAGGGATTGAAGGTTAAGGTAATTGTTTACAAGGGCTGAGTAAGAGGAAGATGTAAGTATGGTGCAGATGAGTTAACAGTTGGGGAATGGTAGGTTACAATTAGATAGGGAGGAGAGGGTGGGGAGGGGTGGGGAGGTTAAAGTCATAGTTTGGAATAGGGTGAGAGATGTAGGATTGATTGTCAAGGTTTCTATGAGGAGGGGGTCAGTCGGTCTTCTACTTCTACTTATCCATCAGAAAGGGAGTAAAAAGGGAGATTTAAAGTTCAATGAGTTTGGATAATATGAAGGATTGGGGCAACGTGTTATAAGTGTTATGTGACTTAGGACTCCATTCATAAATTATTGGTTGTAAATTATCTTGAACATTAAAATTGATGATGACCAAATTAGAAGAGAAGAATGGTTATTAATTTTGTATAATAATTTTTGCAAATGTGAGACGCCTCCCTTTAGTAGTAAGGGGGTCAACAACCAATGGCCTCCCTATTATACTATCAATTTTAATTATTCCATTTTTGGTTCAACAACAAAGAGGGAGGCTGGGTAACTTGTTCCATATAGGGACATTGATAAAATGCTCTTTAACTTGTTGAAGTTGAGGTGTCCACCATTTAAAAAGAAATTGCTTCCCATTAAAGAACTAAGGACCGCCCTCCATGACCATAAGCAAATAAACAATAATCATACATAAGAAGTTAAATGAAAAGAACCATTCAGTGAGAGAGATATGTTTGACTATACCTTTAATCTTTCAAATTTTACTAATAGCTTGTGGGAGATTTCCATAGAAATGTATCTTACTAAGAGCATAGTCAACCAAAGTAAATTTTCATTATTTTAAGCCTTAAAGAACATTATTTTTAGAAAAGAAGACTGTTTTCAGCCGTGGAGGGATTTAGGAGAGATTGAAGTAGGATGAATTAGGTATATGTGAAGGGAAGAGGCCTTAAAGTTGTTATTCTATGGGAGCCTCAAAAAAGAGGGAGAAGATGGGGAAGAGGGAAGAGGGGTGACGAAATCCATTGGAAAGGTTCATAAGTCCCCATCAGGGCTATAGGGAAGAACTCCCTATGTTGTGTTAGGGTTTTGAAAACCTTAATAGAGTGAGGAGTTCACGGCAAAATATTTTCTTCTTGGGACCATTAATCACTTCTATAAAATCTGGGATTAAAATGACCTTATGTAAATAATAGGGAAACTTTAGTCAAAAATAAAGAAAAAATAATAATTTTTTTAAAAAAAAATATCTCCATTATAACAAATAAGAACATAAAACATGAGTAATTCATTGTATGTTTATTGGTGAAGCTTTGTGCATGTGGATGCGTATAAACTTATAATTAAATTTGGCCAATACACACACACACGCACACACACACGCGCGCGCGCGCGCGCCCACACACACACACAGAGAGAGAGAGAGAGAGAGAGAGAGAGAGAGAGAGAGAGAGAGAGATATATATATATATATATATATATATATATATATATATATATATATATATATATATATATATATATATTCATAAAAAAATAGAAAATTTTATACCAATACGATTTTTATATCAAAAAAGACTGAAATCATTTGGGAATAAAAATAGAAAATTTTTTAGAAGATGTTAAAATAAAATTTAACCAAAATATGCATAAAACTTTGACACATTGTGCATAAGCATTTGATTTTAAGTTGAAATCAAAACTGATAAAGGCACATATTTCAAATAAATTTAATTTGAAATTAGTCATGATTACATTTTTTAAGTTTTTAATCTGCTCTTAAGAAAAAAAAAAGAGATTGTTATTAACCCAATTGAGTATGGTTGATCAATTTCATTCAATATGATTGGTCAGTTCTTCATTGACTTGGTCCCATTCTAGAGCAAAAAAATACAGAAAAATTGGTTGATTAGATTAAGTTATTCAAGATAAGTCATGGAGTATTCAAATGTAAATTCTTAACTATTTATGTGTTATGTAATGACTAAACTTGATGTAATCAATCTCTATTTTTTGTGAACCACATCAAGTAGAGAGCATCACTTTAAAGGAGAATCATAATTCAATTCATTCTAAGTTTTGTGCAACCTTAAGCCACTAAAATAGTTAGAAAGTAAATGATACATATTAGCAAGAGCACCATGCCTTGTATTTCTAGTCGTCGCATTTAATTTATTGATATTTGTTTCAATTGATTGTGATCACCTTTTGTAAGATCTTTTCCTCTTCAACAAAATCAATACACATATTAATATAATATGGTGAGCATAAGATTCAATTGATCACATAAAATTCACCTTAAAAATAAAATTCAGAGAGGTAAAATAAAATGGGAGTCAAGTTAAACTATAAGAATGCTCATGAATATCTTGTTGATTACTCTCATATGATTATTACAATGATATTAATCATAAAGCTAAAGCAAACAAACATAGTTCAAATTTAATGTATTGATGGATATTTTAGAGTAGTTGTTGAAGTTATGATTTCCCAAATAAAAATATTTAGATTAAATAACTAAATTATAACTTCAATCATGAATTTGTATTTGCATATTAAAAGACCCAAATATGATGAAATATATATTAAAAATTCAGAATTATAATCTTGATAGTGACGTATTGATGTCCAAACAAACATAAAAAAATTGAAAATGCCTGTTTCACATCTAATTAAGATAAAATGTAAAGATTAACATTCTAACATAGATGATTGATTACATTCTTAAATCATTGCTCCTTAAATATTCATAAATGTTTGTATATTTTAGTTTATGTATATATGTTATGTCATTGGCGAAACATATTATGAGCATATTATAAAATATAGTTTATGATTAAAAGTATTTTATACATTTATATCATTTCATATGATGTAATTAATATAAATCATCAATAAGTGCTAAACAACTCAAGGGTCAAAAATCCAAAATATAATAACGTTTAGAAAATAATTAGTTAATCAATAAATATTCATGCAAGCAGGGTATTTTTATTATTGGACGATTAAACGAAATACAAAAATATTTTGATATATATTATGAAATATATTGTATGGGAGATTTTACCTTAGTAGTGCTCTTCAGCTCATTAATTAGTACTATTCACAGGATGAGCATCTCCCAGCAACAATATGATTATAAAAATATAAATTATTGGTGCATAAGAAATATGTTTGAACAAATTATATACACAATGAGAGGATTATATGTATGATTGTATGTATATGGTTCAATTTATAGAGAATTGTGTAATGGTTTAAGTATATACACAATGAGAGGATTATATGTATGATTGTATACCCCTAAAAATGTATAACTCAAAAAGAATTTATATGTGGTTTAAGTGTAATGGTATGATCTTTTGTACATTAGATCTTATGTAAGATAGTTTAAAGGAGAAAATTGGTTGGAGTTTTGTTCTGGCATAAAAAATGGAACATTCATAATTACTAAAAATACTTAAAACTAACCTTAGATTCTCAAAAAGATTATTGTATACCTAAAAACATATAGCTCAATTTATATGTGAGTTCGACAACTTTGTAAGTGAATCGGGTCAGAAGAGAAGCCACATATAAACATCGGTAGAGTTTGGTTTGAGTAAAATATACATGCCTATGGGTAGAATAAGATGCATTGAATTCAAAAGGAAATGCATATTCAATCACATTTAGGTATGACTTCTTCATTCGTAGAACTCATATGTACAACATAGATGCACTACTAGCTCCAGCAAACCTTATAAATATGAGGTCGGTGCTATAAGTATGAGATTTTTGGTTGGGGTTTTTCAAGAATTTTTCTAAGAGCTTTCTTTATTACCAGTTTCTTTGACCTTTTCTGATTCTACTCTCCTTGTTCTGTTAAGTCTTACACTTTTTAAACAAAGAACAACCAAGATTTATATTCAATTTCATAAAAGAGTAACAAAAAACTAAGATTTTTTATTGGATCATTACACTCTAAAATATTTTCTCATTCAAGTTTTGCCCCCAAAAGATATGTGTAACTTTCAATATTATATTGAATATATGTAATTTTAACACAATGGCATTGGATGCATTCTTTTACATTTAACTTTGATCAAAGGACTTCATACCCATGCCTAAATATAGTGTTGCTTAATAATGAGGCTCAGATTTTAAACTCTAGCTCAAAATTTTAAAGTAGGATTGATTCAGGCCTTGCAAACACATTATCATCAAATTAGAGAAATAAGATATACCCTTTCATAAATTAAACCTAAAACTCCATTAAATTTCTTTAAGTAGGCTCATATCTAAGAGACTATCAATTCAATGCCTACTCTACAATAGAATAACAAATTAATTTATGCATTATTTATTTATTTATATTTTAACTAGAAAACTCACTTTTTTGTGACCAAAGATTAATTGCTAACATAGATATTGGTGTTTATTTTGATTTAATTTCATTAGAATAATATTTAAACTAAATTTAAATTACAAAAATGTTGTTTGATGGAATATTTATGAAAGTAAAGTAAGTGATTAATGTCTAGATTTTATGGAAATTTAGCATAAAAGCATCTAAAATAAGATTTTCATAAGAGGCTCAAGATTTTTACATCACAATTATAAAATGTGAAAGAACGTGGGGCTTAGCTTAATTGAATTAGTTTGATATGTATGAGAGTTTAGTAAGTTTATTCATCTTCAAAACCAATTAATATTATAAAATTGGGAGCACTTACTTGGTCTCATGTAAATATTATAGAAGTTATTAAGAGCTTTGAAGGTAGGTGGATGGCGATTGACAAGTTTTGATGGATGGAAGACTACAGTCAGGTCATAATTGTCAAGTAGTTATAATAACGCAAAAGTAACCCAATGATGGTGATTGAGAGATAAAAACTAAGTGATGATTGTTAGAAAGTGATAATTGAGCATGATGAATGAGATATAATATTCTTGATATGCCATGAAAAAATTTATACAATCAAGAACAAATCAGAATGCAGTTTGGATAAGAAAACTTCCAGTTTCATATTCAACATTATCTAAACTTTGATTCCAATAAACTTAAAACCAAACATCTTAACATTATAAGACTAATGATCCAAAAGGTGTTCTAATTTGATTCTAATAAGTCCAAATCAAACACCTGAAGTATAATCAAATATTTTAGTGCATTAATTGAAGAGGCGTATAGTCTATAAATTTGGCATTCTTATAGTCAATTTGAGTAGCTCGATGTGAGAATTTCAACGAGCACGGTTTCATTTATATCTAAAGACAATGAATTATGATCAAATGAATTATTATGGACCATTTAATGAAGTGCTTTGAACTTTTGGCAAAATTTTCCAAAATGCGCATCAAAAAAATTATAAACATACCCATTTTCTACACATGATAGGGAAGACAAGAGAATAATAAGCTAGCAATCAAAGCATTACCCATGACAAGAAATGTAAGTGAATGACTACTAATCATTATCGAAGAACATTGGTGAATTTTGTAGCCAACTACACTATCATTATCAACAATTACAACTTTCACAACTAACTATGACTGTTATACCCACTAATTATAAATTTTGTAACCCAAAGATAACTATTCTAGCCAAGCTACTACTATATAGTCATGATTGGAGTTTCTATAATCTCATTTTCTCCACTTAAAGAGAATAATTGACATTATTATTTTAAATTTTTTAGAGGATGACTTTAACTAGGTTAGGATCCAAGATTTTATTATTTTTTAATTATTTAATCCAAATTTGTCCTATAGACCATGCTCAAGGCATAGAGCCTACAGATTGAGTGAAAGAAAATGAGCTAGAGAGATAAAGAACAAGTGACAAAGTGATTATCCTCAACTAGGAAAAATGGTTATGTTTTCCATGCTCTTGTGCATGTTTTATATATTGAAAGAAGTTGTTATAAGAGAAAAAAAGAGTAATGCCTAAATTGCTGGAAAACCCAAATGGCCTCCTCCCCTTTACATGAAAAAGATGCCCTTATTTATAGATCACAGCGAGTATAAAGAAAATTACATCTTGGTCTCCTGGAAGTTATAAGTTATTATCCCCCTTGGAGTTACACGATATTATGCCCCTCAGAGTTACTGGTTGTTACTTTCGTTGAGAGTTACCAGTTATTATGCCCCTGAGAATTACCATATATTATTATCCCTTTTAGTAACCAATTATTATTGTCTTTATTAACACCTTTTCATATGTATGTCATCTTCTCATATATCTGGCACCTTTTTGTTGTTGGGCCCATTCGATGGTGTGGCCAGTCAATTGGCTGGGGTGGCTGTCACTCTTTGCTAACATTTGAATTTTCTCAGTCATACATAAATGCCTCTAAGTTTTTAACTTTTTGAAAGTTAAGATGTGATAAGAATGATTAATTTTAATTGTCAAAAATTTAAATGAAATCATCATACTCCCTTGATTTCAATGTCTCTTAGTGCTCTGTTTTCTCCTGCACTGAAGTGCTCACTTGAGGTTTTTTCAAGTAGTTTTTAATTTGCGTTGCGGGTCAACTATTTGACTTTTGACAAGTTAAGGTAACATTTGGTCAGTCTTATTGGCTTCATCTATTACTTAGTTAATAATGTTATTTTCTTACTTTTGTTTATAGAAAAAATGAATAAAAATGTTTTGTAACATTCAAGAGTATTCAAGTAAAGTGAGAGTTTCTGTTATTTTCACCTTTGTTTTAAGACTTTACATGCATTTGGCTAATTGTATATAATAGTTTCTTAGTGATGATGTTCGTATTTGTTTATTTTCTTGCCGTCATGTTGATGTCCCTTTTTGAGAACCTTTTTTCTCTATGGAAGCCTAAGATCAAGCTTTAAGGTTTCCTAGTGACCTTCTTAGATGCCTAGAGATGGAACTCACTTAAATAGAACATCAAACCAACTCTACATTCACTTATGGTTTCATAAAGCTAAACCAAAATCCTCAACTATTGGTTGAGATGATGAGAATTGAAATTGGTAGTAGCCCATACTGAATTTCTATAAGTGGAGGAGACTTAGGCAACCCATAGTTCCTAGAGTCTTAAGAATCTTTGTGATGACCTGTTGACCACCCCTACATCCTCTTTGGTCTGAAAGAAACCCATTGGGTATGAGACAAATTCCAGTTTAAAGAAATGTTTGCCTTTTAGACCAAAAATGTAAACTAAGAAAAAGCGTTGACTAAAACATCAAAATTTAAAACCAAAAAAGTTGTTAAAATCAAATGTACTTAATAAAAAATTAATATAAAATAAATGAAACCTCAAAACACCAAACACTACCAAATATTGTTGGTCAACTTAACCTCATACTAAAAGCACTATGTTCATAAAGTTGAATTTAGATCAAACCTAATTAAAATAAATAAATAATAAATTAAATTGATTAATATAACTAGTTAGATTAGTTAATTGTAAGGAGGTTAGATGGTAGGCTCAATGATCTAAAGACAAGCCCACCATCCAAGGCCCAAACTTAGAAAAGAAAATTTTTGTGCAGACTCCTGACGTAGCTCTACGTGCGGCGCAGGCTATTCCTGAGTTTTTTTCAGGTTATTTCTGGGTTATTTTCAATAATCCCAAAAGTACCCAGAAATAACCTGTAGTCTTTATTTTTGGGTTATTTCTGGGTTATTTCGGGATTATTGAAACTAACCAAGAAATAACCTGAAAATAATTCAAGAATAACCTGCACCACACGTAGAGGTACGTCAGGTGTCCGGACAGAAAATGCGTGCCAAACTTAGGCCTAAGCCTTGTAACCCTGAAAGGTAAACCCATGACTCACATGGCCCAAATAATGTTCCGTGTCACTACAGCCCAAATAAGAATTAATTAAAAGTAAATTAAATATTAAAAAATTAAAAGTCAAGCCATGCACACTTAATAAGGAGAGCCACCAAGTGTCGCCTTGGACAAACCAACCTAGATCAAACTAAAGGGGAGTTATGGATGACCAATATTGAGTCAAACCACCAAATCTAAGCCCTCACCAATCAGCTCTAGGACTAGCCATGCCACTCCATGGATATTGGAGCACACCTGTCGGCACTATTTTGGTGTGGGGTTTGCCCGTAAGAAGCTGTCGGTCATCAGAATTGAAATCCCGCTGCCCGCTTCGGAAGGACGTTTTAAAAATTTTTAGTTTTGAAAAAGATGAAGTCAAACTGACCCCATAATTTTCATAGTTTAGATGAAAAATCACTTTACCTCAAATCATGTATCTATCCCGAAGGATGAGCACAAGAATTGAGGGTGAGGCTTGATCAAATAAACTAAAGAAAGTTATGACATCCGTTTTGGTCTACAAAACCAACATATTGGCCGACAAGTTCCCCTATTTAATATAAG